>JAMWEH010001087.1:0-21176 GCA_024721245.1 Mitragyna speciosa | reverse complement strand
GTCCTTATGACCTTTGATATGGAGGGGTGAATCTCAAGCCTATTAATAGTGGCTTATTTGCAAGAAATACAAAAAGGAAAAAGAAGAGAAAATATTGCACTATTCTACTTTGGTTTTGTCATTACATTTTCTTCACTTTTATAGCTAGTTGTAAGTTATTTTATTTCTACTATAGTAGCACTACAATACTATTATTTTTATGACACGTTATCAGCACGAGACTCTAGCCAACTTTCAACACGTTCTTTGAGTAAGTGTGGTAAGTTTTTGTTTGTTTTCTTGATTTCAATTATTATTATGGCTAACCTTGCAAAACTTGAGTTTGTTGCTCTTGATATTACTGGAAAAAATTACTTGTCATGGGTGTTGGATGCTGAAATCCATTTGGATGCCAGAGGTCTTGGAGAAACTATCGAAGAAGGGAATAATGCCTCTAGTCAAGAAAAGGCCAAAGCCATGATTTTTCTCCATCACCACCTTGACGAAGGCCTAAAAACTGAGTATTTAACTGTAAAAGATCCCTTTGTCTTGTAAACAAATTTGAAAGAGAGGTATGACCACCAAAAAACGGTTATTCTTCCAAAAGCTCATTAAGACTGGTTGCACTTGTGTTTACAAGATTTTAAAATTGTAAGTGAATACAATTCAGCAATATTTCGAATAAGTTCTCAATTAAAATTGTGTGGAGAAAAAGTAACTGATGAAGATTTGTTGGATAAAACATTCTCCACTTTTCACGCATCTAATGTGCTCCTGCAGCAGCAATATCGTGAACAGGGTTTTAAGAAATATTCTGAACTGATTTCTTGTCTTCTTGTTGCTAAGCAAAATAATGAGCTTTTGTTGAAAAAATCATGAGTCATGTCCAACTGCTGCTGCCCCATTACCTGAAGCAAATGCAGCAGTCATACATTTTAGTAATGGACAAAATCAGAGGCCGAGGTTGTGGGCGTAACTGATAAAATAATCGTAGTGGTAGTCATATAAAAGGTATAACTCACCACGAGAAGTGGGAGAGTAATAATGGGAAAAATAGAAACCAAAATAAATAGAAAGTGGACAACAAGTGCTACCGTTATGGCATGAAAGGCCATTAGTCTCGTAGATGTCGTACTCCAAAACATCTTGTTGATCTCTATCATGAATCATTGAAGAATAAAGAGAAAAAGATAGAGACAAATTTTATTTGTAATGATGGCTTTGACCATAGTCTTGTTGACAATGGTTTTATTAATTTTCCCTCTTTCGATGTTGCTGATTTCTTTGTCAATCACCCTAAAGGTGATACTAGTTATTTGGTTAGTGATGGAAATATCCAAGAATAGATCTCTTAATTGTCTACTTTGGTGTAATGAATTTTTATTTGTTGTTTTCAAATAAAATATTTATTATTAATGTTTGCTTTCAGTGATCCTTATATTCCATAAGTATTAAACTTAAAAAAAATTATATAGCATCTCATTTGGAATTTTTGTTTTCTTTGAAGTAAAATGGGACATTTCAAAAATCAATGACAAATAATTATGTATGGCAAATAGTGCAACAACACATTCCATATTTAAGGACAAGAAGTATTTTTCTTGTTTAATAATGAAAAAAACTCATGTTAGTACCATATCTGGTACTACAAAGTTGATTGAAGGCTCAGGGAGAGCAATAATAATTTTACCAGAAGGAACAAAATTTTGCATTGATGATGCATTATTTTTGCCAAAATCTCAAAGAAACTTGTAAGTTTCAAAGATATCCACCGAAATGGGTATCATATTGAGACTAGAATGAAGGTAATAATGAATACTTGTATCTTACAAGTACCATTCTGGAAAGAAAATTGTATTAGAAGAATTACCTTCTTATTCCTCCAGGTCGTATTATAAATATATTATACATATATTAATATAACTAAAATATATACAACAGTAAATCAAAAGTTTACTGATCATGATAATTTTATTATTTGGCATGACCAGTTATACCATTCCGGTTTTATAATGATGCGAAGAATACTAGAGAATTCATGTGGTCATTCTTTGAAGGGCCAGAAGATTCTTTAATCGAATAAATTCTCATGTGCTGCTTGTTCTCAAGACAAATTAATTATAAAGCCGTCACTAGTAAAAATTCGTACCGAATCTCCTGCATTTTTGGAACGCATACATGGTGATATTTGTGGGTCAATTCACCCACTGTGTGGACCATTTGGATATTTTACGGTATTAATTGATGCATCAACTAGATGGTCACATGTACACTTATTATCAACTTGCAATCTGGCATTTGAGAAATTACTTGCAAAATTAATTTGATTACGAGTGCATTTTCTAGATTATCCTATCAAGACGATACGTCTTGATAATGCTGGTGAATTTACATCCTAATCATTTAATGATTATTGTATATCTATTGGGATAAGTGTTGAACATTCGGTAACTTATGTTCATACACAAAATAGTTTGGCAGAATCATTTATTAAGCGCCTTCAATTAATTGCAAGGCCATTGCTTTTGATAACTAAACTCCCAATGTCTGCTTGGGGACATGTTATTTTGCATGCTGCAGCATTAATTCGCATAAGGCCAACGAATTATCATAAGTTTTCTCCCCAACAAATGGTTTTTGGTCGAGAACCAAATATTGCCTATCTTAGGATTTTTGGATGTGCGGTCTATTTTTCAATTACTCCACCACAACGCACAAAGATGGGTCCTCAAAGGAGGTTGGGAATATATATTGGATATGAATCTCCATCTATAATAAAATATCTTGAAACAACAATTGGAGATTTATTTACGACTCGTTTTGTTGATTGTCATTTTGATGAATCAGTTTTCCCAACATTAGGGGGAGAAAATAAATAACCAATTAAAGAAATTAGTTGGAATGAATTATCATTATCTTATTTTGATCCTCGTACAAGACAATGTGAACTGGAAGTTCAAAAGATAATTTATTTGCAAAATTTAGCAAATCAGTTGCCATATGCTTTTACTAATTCAAAACGTGTGACTAAGTTACATGTACCGGTTACTAATGCTCCAATTCGAATTGATGTCCCTAAAGGACCGTCTACCACTAGTAATGAATTAAAGGCACCTGCAAAACGTGGTAGACCTGTTGGTTCCAAAGATAAAAATCCTCGAAAAAAAAGGGGCAAATAATCAAGATGGCAAAATCGAGGGAATTAAGAATCCAGAAAAATCTCCAGAAAAGAAAACTTTTGAAGAATTTTCTGACATGACAAATAATAAACTTCTAGAAGAAGTTCAGGTACCTAAAAATTTTGATAATCATGAGATCTCAATCAATTATGTCATGACTAAGAAAAGATGGAACCGATGTACAACTAACATTGACGATAAGTTTGCCTATGCTGTAACAATTACTGTTATGAATGAAAACGAGGATCATGAACCAAAGTCTGTAGATGAATGCAGACGTAGAAATGATTGGCCAAAATAGAAGGATGTAATTCAAGCAGAGTTAAATTTACTGGCAAAACGTAATGTTTTTGGACCAGTAATACGCACACCTGAAGAAGTGCAGCCAGTAGGTCATAAATGGGTATTTGTGTGAAAACAAAATGAGAAAAATGAAATTGTGTGATATAAGGCACAACTTGTCGCACAAGATTTTTTCTAAAGACCTGGCATAGATTATGCAGAGACATATTCTCCTGTGGTGGATGCAACAACTTTTCGTTATTTGCTTAATCTAGCAACAAATGAATGACTTGAAATGCGTCTCATGGATGTTGTAACAGTCTATTTTTATGGCTCACTTGATAATGATATTTACATGAAAATCCTTGAAGGATTTAAACTACCAAAGAGTCCTGATTCTGATTCTCGAGAACTTTATTCAATTAAATTGTGTAAATCTTTATATGAGTTGAAACAGACTAGACGCATGTGATACAATCGCCTTGGTGAATATTTGATGAAACAAGGCTACATGAATGACCCTATTTGTCCATGTGTTTTTGTTAAGAAATCTGGATCTGAGTTTGTAATCATTGCAGTTTATGTTGATGATTTAAATATTATTAGAACTCTTGAAGAGCGTGAAAAGGCTGCTAATTATTTGAAGCAAGAATTTGAAATGAAAGATTTTAGAAAGACAAAACTTTGTCTTGGATTACAAATTGAGCACTTAGAAAATGGCATCTTTTTGCATCAGTTGGCTTATATAGAAAAAGTGCTAAAACTATTTTATATGGATAAAGCACACCCCTTGAGCACACCTATGATCGTAAGATCACTTGATGTGCATAAAGTTCCTTTTCGACCTCATGAAAATAATGAAGAGATACTTGGTTCAGAAGTATCGTATCTTAGTGCTATTGGGACATTAATGTATCTTGCAAATCATATACGTCCTGATATATCATTTGTTGTGAATATATTTGCAAGAAATAGTTCTTCACCTACCTGAAGGCATTGGAATGGTGTTAAACATATATTTCGCTCTCTTTAGGGTACAAAGGATGTGGGTCTTTATTATTCTAATGCATTCAAGGCTGATCTAATAGGTTATGCAGATGCTAGATATTTATTTGATTCTCATAATGCTCGATCACAAACCAAGTATATATTCACATGTCGTGGTCCAACTATTTCACGGCATTCTATGAAACAAACTATAGCTGCCACTTCTGCTAATCATGCTAAAATATTGGCAATTCATGAAGCAAGTCAGGAGTGTTTTTGGTTAAAATCTGTGATACATCATATTCGAGGAGCATGCGGTTTGCCATTAAACAAGGAAGTTCCTACTACTTTGTTTGAAGATAATGCTGCATGTGTTGCTCAACTGAAGGAAGGATACATCAAAGGTGATAGAACGAAACACATTTCACCAAAGTTCTTTTTCACTCATGATCTTTAGAAAAATGGTGAGATTTGTGTTCAATAGATTCGTTCGAGTGACAATTTAGCTGATATATTTACCAAATCACTACCGACTTCAACATTTGAAAAATTAGTTCACAAGATTGGAATGTGACAATTGAAAGATGTCAAATGAGGTACTTAAGAGGGGGACAATTTACACGTTGTACTCTTTTTTCCTTAACCAAGGTTTTTTTTTTTTTTTTGAGGCAGTGCTGTATTCAGAAGAATGTACTCTTTTTCCTTCACTAGGTTTTTATCCCACTGAGTTTTTCCTAATAAGATTTTAATGAGGCATTTTTCTTAAAGATTGACATCCAAGGGAGAGTGTTATGAATCATTTAGTGGATGTCCACCCATGTTCAACCCATGATCTTCCTCATTATTCATTATAACTCTCACTACCCCATGATCTTCTACATTATTTCTTGTAACTCCCACTACCCCATAATTTTCCATTAGTTCATATAACCTATATTTGGGTCCTTATGACCTTTAATATGGAGAGGTAAACCTCAAGCCTATAAATAGTGGTTTATGTGCAAGAAATACAAAAAGGGAAAAAAAGAGAAAAGATTGCATTATTCTACTTTGGTTTTGTCATTAGATTTTCTTCACTTTTATAGTTAGTTGTAAGTTATTTTATTTCTACTCTAGTAGTACTACGATACTACTATTTTTATAACATTATCAATAACTCCAAACTTAAAAACCAAAATATCCACACCGTTTTCCCTACCACCTCCCCCCCCCCCCCCAAAAAAAAAAAAGCAAAAAAGGAAAAAGAATTAAAACATCACCTTATATAATGACTCGCCAATCCGATTTTAAAAGAATTTGAATGGCTGGAAACATTATGTACAATTTTGGAGTCGTCCGTGCCTGACAGGGCTTGCATGTGCGTGCCTTAACAAAATAATGTCATTTTTATGTATTTTGATTTTCGTGCCTTTGTCTGTTTTACAAGTTTTCTGAAAACAGAGTAACAAGCTCGAATGCTTTTCTTGATTTTCAAAGAAATTTTTACATATGTACACATCTGTCATTTCTTTTTTCTTTTGATTTGCTCATATACAGACTATAGATACACGCACGCATACACACCAATCATGCGCCTTCCTTAATTTGCAACAAATATGAATATAAATGTATAAATGACACAATCATCATTGACTAGTGCTTTTTTAAAATACTAATTGCAGTTGCATTTTTGGAGGCTTCTAAGCATAAAAAAATTGCAACGTACGTTTATTAGAATTCGAACATCAAGCTAAGTACAATGAATTGAGACAATTACTTGTCTTTCTGCGCATGCCAAACTCCAAAACATAAAGAATCACTTACGCACTCCATTACTGCCCAAACAAGAAATATACATTCAAGAATGCTACATTGTTTGAGAGACAATTAATTATATGAAACACACGCCAATCATATTAACACATAAATACAATCACTGCCGGGGTGACATGAGGAATTTGGAAAGGTGGACCAATAAATGAAGTTTGTATGATTGTAGTTGCTATGCTTCCTTATTGTTTACTCTGAATTAAAGTTTCTTTTGTATTCAGTTCCATACGACAAAGAAAGAATGTACCATGCTGAAAAAGACGAGGTTTCCTTAGTATATATAAATAAATTTGAGGTAATGATTTATACACAATACAATTTAATTTATGTGCACTATATTTAGACTACTATACTCATGAATTATAACAATTTAAATTTTCAAACAAAGTTAGTGAGGATTTTTGGTCAACAAAATAAATAGTAGGTTATATAAATCGTTTTCTTAAATTTAAAAATTTTTGTATTATCATATGCAACTATTAGTGGTCGCACAAGTATATTTATGTAAAATTCTCACTTTTATACCTACCGATTTAACATGAATGCGTAATAAGGCTCCAGCACTTAGAACATAACATATTCTATGGTGCAACAGATTAGAAGTTCCACTCTTGATAGTTTCATTTTTTTTTTATTTCTGAGTTCGAATGGACGAAAAAAAAAAGATGTGGAAGCCAAATGGAGTTGTGAATCATTTGAAAAGAAAGAAATATACATCATAAACTTGCCTGTATAGTAGAGATGGCAGACTTTCTATACAATAAGCATTCCTCTATGAATACTAAGGTATTATCCAGCTATTTCAATTGAGTTGATAAAAATATTGAATTAGATGCCAGTGGTGCTAGGTTGTGACCCCCTAGCCCTAAAACTGCATAAGCTGTCGGTCAATCAATAGAATAGAGACATATCGAAGGTAAAAATCTTTAGAAATGGATGGCCTTTTGAGCAAATAATCAAAACACATCTTCTGAGCAAAATCTTGCTTTCCCATGCACCTTCCCCCCCCCCCCCCCCTCTCTCCTTCTACCACAAAAAAAGGAGATAATTCTTGTTTTTTATGAATGCAAATTAAGTGGACGTTATTCAATCGGTTCAGTAGTATTTTGTTTGGTTATGTAACAAAACATGCTAAGACTTTTGGAAATTTACATCATCCAAAAACTTCATTATCTCAAATAATTCAGTGCAAGCATAAAATAATATGTAAAAGAGATGATAAGGACAAGTTAAAACCAAGCGTCATGCACTAGTTCGAAATAATTTAATTACACTTGGATGGATGGGTGACTAACGCCTCTTAGTTGGTTCTAGATTACAAATTGGTCATTCCAAAAAACCTTGTAGATACAATAGAAAAATAGCCCATCTGTATTTCTCTCCTCCTTTACAATTATTGTTAATTCTAGATTGTTGTTCGAATTATTGTGTTCTAACTCCACTAAGAAAACGTTAAATTGGTTTCCAATTGAATCGAGGAAATTAGATTACTGGGCTCAATTTAACAATATAGATATAAAATGGAAGAGGGCCAACATGTATGAATAGAACGGAAAATAAGCTTTTATTTTTATTGGAAACTAATTTTTTCCTTCAAGAAAATGAAATTCTGTCCTGTTATGGATGATGAATCAAAGTTTGGAACCAACATTCTTGCAAATTTTATGAAAAGTCCCAATCATTTCGAGAAAACGCCGAATACAAAAGGTGCAATTTGATCACATCAGCTATTACACAGGACTAGTACATGACATATAAATAAAGATTGGAGCTGGTTATGGGCGATAACCATGAACAGTGAGAGTCCCACAATGACTGTGCAAAGAGCAATTAGTCTAAAACTGCGTGCTTGAGAAGGATTTCCTCAATGTCTAATATGAAAATAAAAAGAGAAAAAAGTTTGTCCACATTTTTATTGTGATAAAAAACTGCAAGAAATACATGTTTGTCCTGACATTTAATTTTCTTTCTTTATTTGGAGAATAATGTTAGTCTTCTTTACCGTATGGTTAGTGGATCATTATGCTAGAGTAATCTGGATTTTATGGTGTTTAAACATGGAAAATATGTAAAGCAGAGACATAATTAAGAGTGTCATCTTCAGTTCCATTATTAAAAATGTTTAATTATACATGGTTATTGAACGATGACTTCTGTTTACTAGAGACATCAACCATGGTACCAGCGTATTTGTTAAAAACTTTTACTCAATCCTCAACCTAGCATCTAATGTGCTGGCTTTAAATTTTTCATGTTTACGCGTCATTCTACTTAAGTTTCTGGAGCATTTAGTTTTGTGCCTGATTGATTCCTTGTAGGTTGGTTGAAATGAAGATTTGATTATGATTATAGTTGACTTGATCAATTAAATTTCCTATCTTATGAAAAAAAGATAATCAAATGAAAAGTTTGGACTACAACAACTAGGCAATTCTTTCTGTCTATAATAAAACTTACCTAAAGATGGGAGCAAATGTACTCTTAATGATTGAATATCCAGTGTGGACATATTGTGGAAAGGTTAAAAGGATGAAAGAAAACAAATAGCAGGTATAATTTGTAAAGAAGATTTATCTAATTACATGTTATCAAATTTAACTTGTTGATTGCAAAAGATTAGTATTTGAAACAACTTCAAACTTTGAGATTTCCTGTAGATTGATTTTTTTCCACCAATTAATATATTATTTTTCTCATATCCAATATTTTGAACGACTTTTAATATATGAAGATTCTCTCCTGAAACAATCCAAGCATTTTGATACCATTTTGCTATTGCCAAACTAATTCTTTATGGAAGTTGATTAATTGGTCTGAATTACCTGCTAATAAAAAAGGAATATTCGAATTTATACTCCAAGATTTAAAGATATCACAAAAGTTTCCTTCTATGTCTAACACAGAGTTGTAAATTACAGAAAATGAATCGCACTAGGTATGTGTGTCAAATGATTTTTTTTTTTTTCTTAAAAGCAAGACCAAAAACTTTTAGCCAAAAATTTGTAGCAGATAATATAATTAAAAATAATAATGTGGGAACAAAAAGTATGGGTGCTTTTATGTTAATGCCTTGTATTGTGCTATAAGTTACTATTTTTATTTATGATACACTGATAAATAACGTTTTGAAACCTAAATTGTTAATTGAACCACTGAGATGATCAAGTTGTGGTTCAATCGGTCAAACTAGTTCAATTTTGGTTTAGTGTTCTTTTTTAAAAAGTAAAATATATAAACACTTGGACATTCTATGTACCAATATACGACGTCACCTAATAAAAAGTTAAACATTTCTAAAAATCTGGGACTCTCACAAATCAATTTTTAAATCATAAATTGAAACAAATAATTTCATCTCAATTTTACCTAAAAAAAATAATAATAATCTTAAATCATACCCAAAAACACTAGCATCCTAAAATTAAACAAATTCTATCAGAACTGCTAAAATTAAACAAAATCCATATGAACTCCAAATGCTAAAACCACAAGTGAACATAAGAGTATCATTAAAATTATCTCAATTACATGTTTAATTGTTTAAATATTAGTATCAGTTGTCAAAATTAGAAAACTGCTGGTTAACGATCCAAATTGTTCATACGATTTTGATGGTTTTTTAGTGTTTCTAATAGATTGAAACTTTATCACATTATTAGTTTTGTATGAATAGACATGAAAGGGGTTGATATAAATAGTAATATTATGTGTAACTCGTAAAATATATTCTTGTCATAGTAAAAAAATTGTATATCTTTTTATGAAAAGGACGTGATATAATTGGTTATATTTTGTATAACTTGTAAAAGATACCCTTGTCATAGTAAAAAAAATCATATATCTTTATCATAATAAAAATATTAAAATTTCTATTTCAAAGTGCACTAATATCTGTGAAATATATTTCTCGAAAATTTTCAGTATTTATTTCATACGTCTAGTGTAATAGTACGAGCATCTTCAGTAAGTTTAGAGCACACATATGTATATCTCTTTTTTTTTCCCAAATCAATCATGGACCCCTTGTCTTTGACTATGTTTAGAGGCCTACAAGCCCAGGAATAAGCCCCTACGGGAGCTGCATTTTACTCAAAAAAACGTTCAGCCACAAAAACCAATTTCAGAAAAATATGCTCCTAAAAATATATACATGGGGTGGGCATATTGTGTATTTTTTTTTTTTTTGGCAAAGACCCGTACACGGGGAGGGGAAGCCAGCCCCAAATTTTATTAATTTTATTGTGATATTGTTATATGTAATGTGAATTTCAAAAATCATATGCCAACCCTCAAGCTTTTTGCATTTTTGGCATTTTTTCTCCAATGTACAAAAAGAAAAAAAAAATTATGGGATCTTTTCGTATATTCCCTGGTGTACTTATCTTTATATGAGTTCGTCATCAAATTTTGTGACATTATTGTTGATAAACTTTTGCTTTGACGGAATTTAGAACCAACCAAAATATGATATCTGATGTTAATTAGATATTGTATACACCCAACCACCAGTCATATTCTTGGCATATTCTTTACGCTACTTTTCATATTCAAGCTTGGCCATGATTTGTTATTTGAGGAATAAGGCTTGTCATAATTGTACTTCACTAGTTAGACAAGCAACTTGTGAGAGAATGATTTGTAACCCACCAAAAGTAAATTAATTTTAATACCAAATGGGACTTCTGATTAGCTTCAATCATTCAGGTTTAGTAGTTTATTTTTTGATGACTATTTAACCCTTTTTGGTCGAGTAAGCTGCTTTTTAGTGACACCCCACAAGAGTTCAACTTATATAATATTTGGAATTATTCATTTAGCCAATAGAAAATGAAGGCCGAAAAGGTTGTACTTATTTGCGTTTCCCTTGGTCATATCAGAATGGTACTGAACCGTTTCGTATGATCAATTGTTGTATGCGACATGGGATACATAATTTAGCAAGTTAAAGACAAAGTCCAAATGCGTTGTGTTTGGTTGTAGCAGCTTAGGATAATACTGAGACACCCCAATTATTTACACTATTATGTTCATAAGTTGAAGATAATCCCAAATGAGTTGTGTTTGGTTATAGAAGCTTAGGGCAATATTGGTACATTCCAATTATTTGTTAGATAATTTCACTGTAAAGTTTACAGTCTATTTTGTTACTTTTTGGTATATATTGTACTTTTTTTCTGGCTTTCTATTATTTTATAGTTAGAAAATTTTTGTACAAAATTAGTTCATTGTTTCACTCATAAATTTTGTAGTCTAAATAAGGGTCACAATATCATTTTCTTATATTAGCATGTATCAATTAACTAATGTGGTCTTTATTTAGGCCATAAGATACACGAGTAGAGCTATGTATCTAATTCATACAAGAATTTTACAAATTATTCAGATTTTTTGGTTAATTTTTATTGGTAATGAACAGTTCACTTGCGACAGCAAAATATTGCTGCAACTCCTTGCAAAAGCTAATGCAGCAATAACCTAGCAATGATTAAATCACAGTAATATATTAGTGTTATGATTTTCAAATTGTTAAAACTCTGCATAACTTGTCCAAGACTAGTTTGTTGAAAACTTGAAAACTCCAAATTTAATATTCTTCTTCCTTTCTCAATGTATGATGGGATGACTAACGAGACACAGCTTCGCAAGAGATTCTGTTTTCATTGGCGTTAAAAGCCTATTTTTTATAATTATTATTTTAGTGATCCCTAATCAGGTTGATGCTTTTACCAATACAGTTCAAACTGCTACTTCTTTGACGCTCGAAGTGTATATATAGATGTGCCTTTCACTAGTCTGATTTCTCAAACGGCTCCAAGCTTTTGTGTAGGTTTTCTTTAGGCCAAGCTTTGTAGTAGTTAGCAATGGAGTTTGACAGGATCTATTTTGAGGTTGAGCCAAGCTACACTACGAATCATCATTTCATGAATGTAGCTTGGAAACAGCAGCATTTCCTTACCCCAGCAATCATCAAAATTTCGCCCTCTTATTCTTTTGAAAATTTTGTTTCCAATGATCTTTTCCTCGAAAACTTTATTGATATGGAAACCACTCTCATGGAGTTGGATTTCAAAGATAAAGATAGCGGTGTAGATGGTGCAAATGTACTTGAGGAAAAGGTTGCTCCCCTGTCTAGAAATCCAGGAACCTGTTGATCTTTTGACTGGTGGTCAATTCCAGTTGAAGGATATTCAAGATGAACTCATGGAGGAGAGCAGCCTAACCGATTTGCTGCTGATGGGAGCAGAAGCTGTTGAAGCAGGAAACTTACGTTTTGCTTCAATTGTTGCGATGAGGCTTAATGATATTTTATCTGATCAAGAAAATGGAGACAATCCCTTGGACAGGTTAGCTTTATATTTCACTCAGGGTCTTCTTCACAAGACCCTTAATGCTCCCGAACTTGTTGAGGATCCTGTATCACGACAAACCAACACTATCTCAGCCTTCCAGATGCTTCAGGAGCTCTCGCCCTACGTGAAGTTTGCGCATTTCACAGCCAACCAGGCAATTTTGGAGGCCACAGAAGGTCAGCAGGAGATTCATGTTATTGATTTTGACATCATGGAAGGAATCCAATGGCCTTCTTTGATGGTTGACCTTGCGGTTAGAAAAAATGCTTCTCTTAGAATAACAGCTATTGTTGTCGACAAAAGAAGTTTAAGTAGTATTCAGCAAACTGGTTATAGATTACAAGAATTTGCGGATTCAATTAATCTTTCGTTTTCATTTGACCAGATACTGATAACGAAAGAAGAAGACTTTCAAGAGATTAAAGTAGGGAATAGCCTAATAGCCAATTGTATGATTAATCAGCTTCACATACCTAAAAGAGGAAGCTCACTGGTCAAGACATTTTTTAATGGTTTGAGAAAACTGTCCCCAAAGATTGTGGTTTTAGTCCAAGAAGAGTTGTTCAATTTCTCTAAACTTCCAACTATGTCATTTGTGGAGTTCTTCTGTGAGGCCTTGAACCATTACACGGCCCTCTCTGATTCACTCATTAGTGGTTTTTGTGGAGGTTACAAATTAGCGGTCAGGGTCATAGAAAGGGAGTTCTTGAGAAGGAGAATTCTTGATAGTGTGATACAGTTCCCATGTGGGATCGAAGGAGATCTGAGAAAATTGTGGAGAGATGAATATCCATCTATGGACGGATTTAGGCCAATTCCCATGAGTTCTTGTAATGTTACTCAAGCAAAGCATTTGGTGAGCTTGTTCAGTGGGGCTTATTGGGTGCAAAATGAACACTCCAAGTTAGCATTATGCTGGAAATCAAAGCCTTTGGCTACGGCTTCCGTTTGGGTGCCGACAGAATCAAGGCAGGACTAGTCTAGGCTAGTTAGGTCAACCTTCTTTTTAATTGCCTTAGATCCATTTCGCTGGACTTTGGATCATCTTATACTTTGGAAGCTAGTGCTTAAGGGTTTGCAAGTTGAGGAGTTGAAAGTGATTGTATGCTTAAAATTTTCATGCTAGTGGGTGGTTAGGTTGCAAGTTGTGACTTGTGACCAACGTAACAAACAGAATCTTTTCCTGCCCTTGAATTTTTTTTCTTTTTTTTTTTTTCGTGTAGTTGGAGGCTTTTTTCCCTTTTCCTTTTCCTGTATTTGATTCTGGGAAAATTTACCGTGCAAGTACATCAAATAGAGCATAATGTGACTACAAAAGGAAATAAGCAAAGGCCAATATCTCCAAAACCTTTTCTACAGTCTATGCATGTTATATTGAAGTGCCAGAATGCTCAAGCTATTCTTATTTAAGTATGTTACCTTCTTTTCAAGTTAACCTATCGGAAACCAATTAGCTACACACAACATCAAAGAACCTATGGGAAATATATCTTCTTAATAACCGTAAACTACAATTAACCCTTTGTATTTATATATGAATAGCAAACCATTTTTATTTAGTGTCAAACCCCACTAATCACATTTAATTAAAAGTGGTTATCGACACTTTACTACGTAATATCAGTTCTGCAGAATGAAGTCTTTGTGAGAAATGGCAACTGTATATCTTTTAAAATGACCAGAGATATGAATCAATTGATATCATTAAGACATTGAACATCTTTAATAGTTCACATCCTGATTTTATTCTTAATTATACAAGGTTAATCAATTAAGTATTCCCCAAATCTTTTTGCAACGTCAATTTAATTTTAAAATTTTTGGTTGTACATATTGGATATCTCAACTTTTACATTTGTGTTTAATTTATCCCCAATATCTTTCTATTTAATTATGACTTTTTTTTATACCTCTCCATCTCTTTTTCTTTTCTCTTACATTTTTTTCTATATTTCTCCTCGCTATCCTCATCCCCATCTCTCCAACCCAAAGGACCTCAACTCCTCTCCTATTTTCTCTACTAGCTTGACAAAAACAATAAATAGTTGCACAAAGTATTAAATGCTTAACAAATAAATTATTTATTGTACTTAATTACCGTTAAAAATTGAAAACCCCTCAAAAGCTTTCAAGTAAATCAACCAATGCAGACTTGCAGACAAAAAGATCTGAAAACATTAAAAAAATGCTTGAAATCTCCCAAGTAAATCAATTAATGCAGACTTGTTAGAAAAGAGCTAACATTCAGTGGTTTCTAATACAATATATAGTTTTTTTTGTTAATGACTTAATACTTTGTGTAATTTTCTTTGTTTTCTTTATCGTAGACACAGAAGTAGAGGGGTTGAGGTCACTGGGGAGGGGGAGGAGGAGGAATAAAGAAAAAATGTAAGAGAAAGAATAGGAAGCAAAAGAAAGGTAAAAATATAAAATGTCATAAATGAATGAGGAATTTTGGCAGGGAATTTATAATGGAGCCGTATAAACACTAATATAAAAAGTTATAGGAATGAACAGGTACAACTAAAAGTTAGAGAACTAAACTGAGACTCATGAAAATGCTTAAGGCTCACTAAAATAATTAACTCCACATATGCACAAAAACAAAAAATAATCTACCAGAAAATTTACGAAAAGCAAAACATCAGAAAGTTGCTGATGTTGCCCCCTGAAAAACACGCATAGTTTAGAGCTTTTGGCCATTTTTTATCTTAAAAAAAAAACATTTTTCATCTTAAAAAAAAAACATTTTTCATTTAAATAGCATTTACCATACTCAGAACATTACGTAATTAGCATTCAAACTAGAGTTGCAGGTTGCCTCTTACCTTTTTTTGCATATGCTTCCTTTTTTAACTTGATAATTTATTAACATGAAAACAAAGGAGATATAATAGCGGATTTAGAAAGAAACTTAATTAGATGCAAATTATTCTTCTTAGTTACCATGATAGATAAACTACGAAAATTGAAAACTATTTAGCTTACAAGAATCCCCATATTTGCAGTTGAGAATTGCTCTAGGTTTGCTCCTTATAGAGGGCAAAAGATGAGTGCAGTGAGATTTGCAATGTAAGTCAAATTATTTATGAGAAATATTCCTTATATTTCTTCTCAAATAACTTCAAGAATGATATACAAATATTTATTTAAATATGAGAAAGCTATTATCAAATATCATAATATTAATTTGCAATCATTAAAAAACAAAAACTTTCTTCAATATGCATACCAGTCTATTAAAGAAGGAAGACAAATATGTGTCATACTTGTTTTTTTTTTTTTTTTTTGTTGTTGAGGAAAAAATGTGTCATACTTGATATGAAACCCTATTTGTATACAACTTGTTTACTTTATCATACTATAGGAGATACAAAAAAAAAATGAATTATATATTTAAAATCATTTAATAGATTAAAGTCATTTTTCGTGTTTATTGAAAAATTCAACTCTCCTAAAACATTCCAAAGAAAAAAATTTGTTACAAATGTGCTTTGAATTTAATTGTTTAAGTAAATGAATAGTTTAATATTTAGAAAAATAATGCACTAGTCAATAGTAAGTTATCTACTTACAATTTATAGCACATGACAGAAAGCTCTTTATAAAATCACTCTCATTGGTTTTCGGTTGCTAACATATCTAATTAGAATCGAAAATGAGCTAACATATCTAATTAGAATAAAAAATTATGCGATTTTCATTTGGATAAGAAAGTCTTAGTCAGGTTTTGCAGTAAACACTTTTCTTTGAGTTTCTTGATACAATAGATTTTAACGTGCATTACATAAAAGTTATGCAGTTGAAAAGAAAATTCCTTTTAAATAGTATCAATAAAAGAATTTATACCTAGAATATTTGTTAATAACAAAATATGATTGAATTATGAAAATATTTGTCAAAGATTTTAATTGAAGTATCATGTTTGCAGCTTTTATTGCTCATTGCAACATTATTTGATTTAAAGAATTTATAACTTGAATATTCATTTGTATTAAAACATGAACTTTTGAAAATTTTCCCAGGAAGATATTTGCTAAAAATTTTAAATGAAGGATCATATTATTAATTTTTTATTTTTCTTTGCAAAATTAATTACTTTAAAGAATATGAAAAATGCTTTCTACAAAAGATTATGAATACGAAAAGTAGTGATATTTATTACTTAGGTTAAAAGTGATGAATAAAACGGAAAAGTTGTTCACCTATTAGATTTGGCTGTTTGAACAAACATGGCTTTGTTACTATTTTATACACATATTTCGTGTCGATAACAAAAGACAAGAAAATTGCACAAATATGAATTTTATTAATTTGAAAATAAAGGTTTCAATCTTTAGATAAGTTTCTTTACAAAAGAAAATATCCTCTGATTCTTCTCTTCATAAATATTCAATTCAAGGGCTAAAAAGGCTTGTTTTTAAATTAAAATTAGAATCTCCTACAATTTAGATGTAGGAAACGATTGATTTGATTGCATTCCGTTGAACACTTGAAATCTTGAATCTTTAAGCCTCCAACACAAACATAGGAATTTAATTGAACTTGAAGATTTAATTTGAACTTGAACTTGTTTGAAAGACTTGAGAAAGAGAAATCTCTAGAGAATTTGATAGGAGTTTTCTCTAAGCTTTGGAGGATTTTTCATGTATCTTGACTTGAGAGAGGAAAACCCTATTTATAGCCAAAATTTAAGGTTTAATTGGCTCTAAAAGCAACCATCTAGAATCTTCCATCAACTTGGGTCACTTGTAACTTAAGAAACCCATTTAAAGTAAACTTTAATATATAAGTCGGTCTAAATAGTTGAATGTGAATTAATAAAATTAATCCACTTTAACTTAAATAAACATTATAATTTAACTTGAGATCCACACATCAACGGTCCAACTTATAGGCCTAAACATAAATGAACTTATAAAATAATTTTAATTTAATTCAATTTATTAATTTAATTTATTTAATCTTGATTAATTAAATTAAAATAAAATTTAATTGTCTACAAATGCTCCCAAACCTTGAGGTTGAGCAGTTGCTTAGCAAACATCGAAAACAAGGCTTGAAGTATTGGCACACATAGCCGCAACATCGCATGCCATATAATTGGAAGAGGCCCAATCAAACTCTATCCTCTTTCAATTTTGAAGTAAAGCCGGCAGAATGAGATTCGGAAATATAACTTGAACACAAATTCTAGAAATTTCCTTAACATGATTTGGTAGTCAGAACATGCAATTTCCATCTCACTTGGCAATAAGCCAAAAGGAAATTCCAAATAAAACTAAGGAAATCTACAAGGCATTGACTTTAAGTAAATCGGGAACGAATAGAAGATCGAGCAGTTAGAACTCTATGACTCCACCCTAGAGGTCGGGAGTTTGAATCCCATCATACCAAATTCCCTTTCCCCATATGTAATAGTGTTAGATTTATTATAAAAATAAAAAAAAGTCATATTGGCACTTTCCAAATTGTTCAATGAACATTAGCCACCTAAGACTTTACGGCTTTGACCACCAAAACATGATAACTACAGCTTGGCAAATGCCAAAACCAATTCCTGCAACCGACTTCAAAAGACTGCAATTGTCAAAAAAAAAAAATTGACATCCGAAATAAGGCTCTTAGCTGCAATGAGACATCTATTTAAAGCAATGTTTTAAAAATCAAACCGGTTAATGAATTGATGGGGGGTTCGGTGTCGGATCGGTCAAATTGGGGTTCAATGTTTTTTCTCTTTTTTAATTTAATTTAATGCATAACATAACAAAAAATACTAGATATACCCCACTCTATTGAACTAGTTAATTTATTACTTGTTTGAATATATTCAAATATACAAATTAATGATATATTATATTTGGTAAAAAATTTATGAAATATTCTATGTCTATAACAATTCAATTAACAAAGAAAATGGCATTACAAGTATAAAACATATAATAACTATAAAAAGTAAGTGTATTGAGAAAAAATATGGATAAAACATATACTTCAAAATTTACCAATAAAGTACATTATTATATTTTTAAATATTTTAAATTATAGTCTTGAACATTCTAAATTATTAAATCATATTTGTTTCTTGTTTTCACATTCTCTACTTTTTTAATCCCATCAAGACTTATCTTTCAATGTAAAATTTAAATTTATTTTTAATACCAAATAATACAATTAACTTTCTAGTAAATATAATTTTTTTAAAATTAAAAATTTTTCTTTTTCCCTATTTTTTAAGGTAGGTTCGCATACTCAAATGATTTTCAGATTTCAGTTTGATTATCTTACTATTAGTTTAGATCTATTTAGGTTTTCTATTTTTTATTTTTAAAATTTTTTTGCACGACCTAATGAGAGGTGAATTCTAACAATTTTGTATCAATCAAGAATTTGATTTAGAATTTCTTAAAAGAGTCTAAGGTTTATTGACAATAATGATTTACTTACTTTAGTTCTTAATTTATACACTTAACCATAATTAAAAAAACCTAAATAGATAACTTACAAAAACACCAATTTAAACTTTTAACTAGGGGAATATTTTAGGTATAAATAAATAATTAAACAATTTATATGAGAGGACCAGTCTTAATAGGAGTGATTTTACTAACAGTAAATCCGAGATTTCATAATGAATTTGGATGTCAAACTAAAAAAGTTACAATCAATTAGTTTCATTAAACATGATTTGTAAAGGAAACAAAGGAACTAAAAAAGTAATAATCAATTAATTGTATTAAAAATGATTAATAAATGAATCTAAAAAAAATAAACAAACATATAATACATAGAATGATATATGATATTAATCACATGCAGCAGCTTTGGTGGGATGGTTGGGGGTTGAGTTGCTTAAGTGTCGAGACCTCTCACCAACACCAACCAAAACAAAATTTGTTAAGCAGAAAATTGAACAATCTATAGTTCACGGTCCAGACGGTTTAATGCGATTCATATGATTGGATCAATTCTTGCCAGTTTGTTGATTCTTTCAGATTTAATACATAATCGAATCGGAGGCATGACCGATTCGCGGTTACCGACCAATCTGGTCTGATTCTTAAAATACTAATTTAAAGAGGCTATTCATGCCAAAAATATCCTTACTAGCCGTCGGAGAGTTAAACCATAATCTAAAGAAGAATACATCACCAAAGGTCAGCATCTTCGAGGACTCCACAATTTTTTTTGTTTTTCGCCAGCCTAAATATCTGAATTTCGTTCTGTGTTTATGGCTGAAAATTGGGCCTTTCATTGTCACTCACACCGTCAAAATTGTATGGCCAATTCATGCACTTCCCTTGCTCACTGTATTAACTAAATGAATACTGGAAATCTGAAAAAGGTATAAAAAATTATTTCCTCCAGAATGTTATATGTCTCTTGTGATCTATGATTTTTATTTTTTTTTTTTTTGTAATCAAAGAAACTACAAGACGATCGTAAAAAAAAAAAAACTAAAGCCGCAGGAGTGTTTTGAACAAATTGGAGAAGAAAGTCAAAGCTGCAGTAGGAAGCAATTCGTCAATCTCTATGCTATGTCTTTGCATGAACTTAATGATCCAATTGATCTTGATGCCACGTTTCTCATATGAAAATCTCATGTATGCATGAGTTCATTGAATTTGGCACCAATCTCATGCATGCATGAGTTCATTGAATATGGCACAAATTTACATAAGAATCTGCTACTTATTTAATCACAAAGGAGACGATCAAGTCTTAGGGATTTCAAGCATCAATTTCCCGTAAACAAATTATCATGACTTTGAGTCTATTTGCAAGAATCTCTGACCTAACAATTTGCGCTTCGAAGCTCTCCAATTTTTTTTTAAGTGATCCTTTAAAATCTGTGCAACCAAACTCTTTCTTTTCCAGTCTCTCTTTCTCTCTTTTTTTTTTCTTGTTCTAAAATAATTTGCGTACTACTTCACCACAACCCCATATCAAAACTTGAGCTTCAATGATGGCCAATCTTGGCTTGAGAAATCCTGGGGGCATTAATTTCAATGGTAGCTTAAATTGGCTTGAGAAATCTGAAAGGAGTAAATTTTAGTGTTAATTTCACTAGGCTTGAGAAATCCCAAAGACATTAACGTCAATGATAGCCTTCATTGGCTTGAGAGGTCCAGAAAGTGTTAAACCTCATTGATGGCCTTCACTGGCTTGAGAGGTCCCAACAGTGTTAATCTAAGCGATACCCTTCACTATCTTGAGAGGTTGCGAAAGCGTTAACCTTAGTGATAGCCTTCACTAGCTTGAAAGGTCTTGAAGGTATTAACCTTAGTGATAGTTTTCACTGGCTTGAGAGGTCCCGAAGGTGTTAAGCTTAATGATAGCCTCCATTGGCTTGAGAGGTCCCGAAGGAACCAACTCCAATGCCAACTTTGAGTGAGTCTTCTACTGACTCACATGCTCATCGTGCTTGGAAGATGTTTGTTTTGATGTGCACCCCTATAGTGCTTAGCAAGTCTTCTTTTGACTTATACATTGATGGCACATGAATGAACCTTTTTCTGGTTCTTATGCTCATGTTGCTTTGATGAGCCTTATTTTGGCTTGTTCATCGGTGGTACATCGACAAGCCTTA
>JAMWEH010001826.1:0-29498 GCA_024721245.1 Mitragyna speciosa | reverse complement strand
CTTGGGATGACTAAAACTTGAGCATTGACAATCGACGAACTACTTTGTGATTGAGACTTAGTTAGGTTATAATTGGATTTAGAATTGGATGTCTTCATGAAAAATATTCTAAATTAAGTCTAGTTTATATGGATATTGAGTTTGTGAGATTTAGTGGAGTAAAAAAAAAAAATAAAATTAGACTCATGTGTAAACGAGCTCCTCTTATGAGAAACCCTAAATTTTATTATTTATTTATTCATCTCAAGTCGATAGTTGATTATATTGTCTCCCAATGATAGGTGATTCGGGCAATTTCAATAGCGAACACTTGGAGAACCTCTAATCTTAACATACCAGACATACCAGTGAGTCTCCTAAAATCATTTTTATTTATTAACTTCATTTTTTATGAAAATTATGTGACTTGTTGAAAGCTCAAGGTTATGACTTGTTATTACTTGATGTGATATTGTACTTGATAATTGTACTTGAATTTGCTATAAACCTAGTTGTGTACTTTATCGCACTGAGAAATACTTGTTCTTGTCAAATGTACTTGTACTTGTGCATGCATACTTGATTTGGGCCCACCTTGTGCATGTCTACTTTGGCTGAGCCAGCAGTGGGCCTGGTCACCAACTGTTGACTGCCTTGACATGTCAGCACCTACCAACCTGTGAGGAGGTTTCATAGGTTAAGGAGGTGTATGGTAAAGTACTTGGGTAACTCTCGTAATTATCAATCAGCGTGAAGTGGCCACAGAGTAAATATTGGCACGCAAGACTTGAGAATTATTAGACTTTTGCCGTGGCACAGTAATTGACTAGTGCTGAATGACGCTGAAATAATCTCGAGCAATGCTTGACTTGATTCATCAGTATCATCCATTGTTTATTTGTTGAATTTGTTATTGTTAAATCTGGATGAGCTAATTGTTAATCTTGTGTGTTACCTCATTTTAAAATGAATATTTTGATAAGGTATTTGAAATGATTTTAGAAATAGACCTCACTGGGCTTCTAGCTCACCTCTGCAATATTTGTTTTCCTCATAGGCAGCTAAGCACATGATAGAGTGGTGAGAGTGGGTACTTGTAATACCATATGCTCACTATGGTGATGTAAATTTGAGGCCTAGATGGCTCACACTCTTGTAATTATTTGGGGTTTTGTAATCATATATTAAATTTATCTACTTTGAAGGTGTGACTAGTGAGTCCTGACGAGAGTTAGGCAGATGTTCAATCAGGATATAGTGAGTGTCCTGTTTGGGTCGTCACAAACGATCAATAGACAGTTGATAACACGTAGGTGTGTTTTACAAGGTGATATTTAACAACCGGATGAAACGTGAATCCACAAAAACAAAGAATTAAAAGAACACTTGTTTGGTTATGCATTTGTCCCAACCAAACCAAACTCAACTAAATAGACTTTTCCAAGAAAAGCGAAATTGTAACAGATCGAGTTAGGACAAAACAAAATTATATTGGACAAAATTAAAAGCAACAAAACCCAACAAAACCAAAGGACAAAACCCCCTACAAAATATGATACTCAAAATTGAGAGGCAACAAAACGAAAAGAAAAACACCGAACAAAACAAAAGCAACAAAAGCTAACAAAACCAAAAGAGGAAAACCCGACCAAGAAAAAAGGAAAATTGGTCCTTCAAAATTGAGAGATAAGCCTTTGTCTTCACTCTCATGTTGCTTTATTTGTTAGCACAAACTAGTGTTAAATGGATCATATCTAGTAGAGAAAATAATTATTCATGTCACTTTTTTTAGTTAAAGATTCAATGTTGAAATTAAAAAATAATTTAAAATAATATTTTTATGTACTTTTATGATATATTAGACAATTTATTATTGAATTTTTTTCTCCACTATTCCTCCCCGCGTAAAAACAAAAAAATCAGCCCCCACATCATCAGCTTGGCCTACTTAACCTCAATCCCTTAGCAGCTCTCCCATTGAATGCTCACTTTTGGCTTTTGTATTTCATTTATTCTTAAGTATAGATTTCTTATAAACACGTACTTAAGAAAAATATTTTTAAAAAATAAAAGAATAACAAAAAAGCACTCACACTTTAATGTAAAGATGAAGCTATAACAAAATGTGAAACAATATTAGGAAAAATTTAAGTGAAAAGATTACCATATTTTCACAGAAAGAGTTAAAATTCCATTATATACTAAAAATGTAAGGAGTGCAGGATGAAAGGTGAAGAAGAAATGGGTGAGTAGATAGGGGACTAACCAGAGTTTGTTAAACCAATAATAGTAGAGATGGTTAGAGTTAGTTAAAAGGGCCCAGTAGTTAGTTACACCAATAATGAGGTATCCAACTGATAAAAGGGGGAAGGGAGCAAGGGAAAAGGCAAGCATGTACAATTGAATTCTTCTCTCTAGTAAAATCTATCATTTCTCTCTCTCCAATGCTAATTCTGTTCTCTCTCTTTATTCTGACTCGATCTCATTTACTCATTCTTTTCTCAATCTACGATCTCTCTCTTTCTCAAGTTTCCTTTGACTATTAACTCCAATTATCGCCATTTCTAGCAGGATTGCTCAGCTCAATCCTAACAAATTGATATCAGAGTAGTTCATCCTCGACTATGTCAACCCACTGGAAACAAAAAATGGCTGAAAGCACCAGGTTCAAATCACTGGAGGAACAAATCAAGAAACAAGATAATAATCTACAAAAGGTAATGGAAGACATGTAGAGATTCCAATATCAGATTTGGATAGAAGTGGATGATAACCATAAGAAGATAGAAGGATTCATCAGTAACTTTGATCTTAAGCTAAATTCTATTATTAAGATGATGAGCAAGGAACAAGAACTACAAGAAGAAAACCATTTGAGTTCTGGAAATCCGCCAATACTGCCAACACCCTCTGGATTTCAAAAAGGACAGAGGAAAGAGGTCCAAGAAGCCTGGTCCCAGGACAGAGGACTAAAGGTACGCCATCCCTTTAACCCTAAGATTAAATTACCTACATTCAATGAGGAAAATCCCTGTGAGTGGTTGAGAAAGTGCAATAAATACCTCTTGAATTACCAAATAGGAGAAGAGTATAAATTAGACACAGTTGAGATGTATTTTGAAAGTAAAGTTAATAATTGGTTTCAAGGGATTAAACTAGAAAAAGGGAAGGTGACATGGGAGGAATTCAGTGAATTGTTGTGTAAAAGATTTAGGAAAAAAGCTTTTCAAGATGTAGTGGAAGAATTTAATAAATTTCAATAAGAAACGGGGGTAGAATCATACCAGGAGAAGTTTGAAGAACTTATGACATTAATGCTGATGAAGAAACCCTTTTTTGAATGAACAATATCTTATCTCTAGTTTCATTAGTGGCCTAAAGGAGGAATTTAAGACAATGGTGAAGATGTTCAGCCCTGAATTCTTAAATAAGGCATACGAAATTGCAAGACTTCAAGAGCAGGCTTTAGCCAAAAATATTAAGGGAGGGGCTAGATAGGTTTTGGATCAGAGATTTGGGATCACTAAGAGTACAGGTTCTAATTGGAATAGTCACTATAAAGTTCCAAATTTTGTAACCAAACAAAGTCCTAAAGGTACCACAGAATTCAGGAAATTGTTCCCTCAGAAAATACAGCACAATAGATAAATGGCCTATGTTTTAGATGCAAGGAAAAGTATACTATAGGACATCAATGTAAAATAAGACAGTTGAATCTTATTATGACAAAAGAGGAGGAAAATGCACTGTTTGAGGATGCCATTAGGGAGTAGGATGAGCTTACTGGGAATCCAGGCCAGATAATGGATGTTTTATTGAATGCTCTCTCAGGCTCTCTCAAGAGGGAAACCATCACATTACGTAGTACCCTTTCTGAGATACCTGTCAGGATCTTGGTAGACACTGGCAGTTTAGACAGTTTCTGAATCCTAAATTGGCATCTCAACTCCAACTACCCTTCTATATTGTAGATCTTTTCACCATCTCCATGGCAGATGGTAGCACAATCACCAGCAATGCTGTGCGCCCACAAGTCTCATGGCAAATACAGAAGTATAAATTATGTTATGACTTGAAGCTGAGGGAGCTAGGAGGTTGGGACATTATTCTGGGAGTGGACTGGATGTTCCAGTTCAGTCCCATAACTTTCAACTTTCATCATCTCAACATCCTCCTTCATCATTAGGGAGACACCATTAAGTTACAAGGATTAGTAGAGACTCCAGTATTAAATTTTGTAAGAGGGAGAGACCTTAGGGAATTCCTCTAGTACAAATACAGGTGTGTGGCTGTAGTGGAAGTAGGTAGTGGCACCACTTCAAAGGAAGAGATTCCAGATGAAATGAACAGACTGTTGGAGCAATATTCAGGCATTTTGGAAGAACCCAATAGTCTACCACTTGAGAGAACAATAGATCATCTAATTCCTTTGAAGACAAAAGCTCAACCCTTCATGATGAGACCTTATAGGTACCCACATTCACAAAAGGATGAGATCGAGAGGTAGGTAAATGAGATGCTAAAAATTGGCATTATTCAACAAAGCAATAGTCCATTTTCATCTCCAATATTGTTAGTCAAGACAAAAAATAACTCTTAGAGGTTTTGCATAAACTACAGACACTTGCATGATCTAACTATCATGGATAGATTCCTAATACCAAACATAGATGAGCTGTTAGACGAGTTAAAGAGAGCAAGAGTCTTCAGTAAAATAGATCTGAGATCTAGGTACCATTAGATCAGAGTCAAACCAAAAGACATTCACAAGACTGCATTCCAAACCCATCAAGGCCACTACGAATTTCTAGTCATGCCTTTTGGCTTGACAAATGCACCAGCAACCTTCCAAAGTCTAATGAACCACGTATTTCAGCAGTGCAACAGAAGGTTTGTCTTGATATTTTTCGATGACATTTTGATCTACAGCTCTTCAGTAGAGGCTCACTTATCACACCTCAACACAGTACTTGGTCTTTTGAAAGAGCATAAGCTGTATGCCAAAAGGTCAAAATGCTCTTTTGCTTAAAGAGAGATGATATATTTGGGGCATGTAATATTCGAAAAGAAAGTGAGTATGGATCCGAGAAAGATAGAAAGCATAAAAAATGGCCAGAACCAAGGAATGTAAAGGCTCTTAGGGGGTTCCTAGGACTATTAGGCTATTATAGAAGATTCATCAAGAATTGTGGCATGATTTGTAAGCCACTCACAGAGCTGTTCAAGAAAGACAAATTCCAATGGAGTGAAAAAGCCCAAACTGCATTTCAAAATCTAAAGAGGGCTTTGATAGAGACTCCAGTCCTGAGCTTACCTGACTTCAATCAAAGTTTTGCGATTGAAACAGATACCAATGGTAGTGGAATGGGGGCTGTACTAATGCAGCAGGGTCACACCATAGCATTTATCAGTAAACCGTTTTCGGAAAAACACATGGGCATGTCAACATATGAGAAGGAGCTAATGGCCTTGGTGATGGCTGTTATGAAGTGGAAACACTATCTGGTAGTTAACCACTTTATCATTAAGACTGATCATCAGAGCCTCAAGTTCTTATTAGAGCAAAAATTAATAACAAATCTTCAACATAAGTGGTAAACAAAACTACTTGGATTGGATTATAAGATCCAATACAAGAAAGGGTTAGAGAACAAGGTTGCAGACTCACTTTCAAGAAGGAAATAGGATATACCAGAAGTTCACAACCTCAACATCAACTCTCTCATGGCTATTTCGACCCTTTAACCTAAATGGATTCAAGACCTGATTGGGAGTTATGAGGGAGATCAAGAATGCCAACAAATCATAGCACAATTAATCCTAGAAGATCCATAACCATCTGAGTATAAACTAGGGCAAGGAATACTTAAGTGTATCAAAATAAGTTGTATGCAGGGAATGCAAGAGGAGTCAGGGACAAAATAATCACAGCACTACACTCCACTGCAATAGGAGGTCTCTCAGGTCAAAGGGTAAGGATCAAAGGATTAAAGCGCAATTTTTTTGGCCTGTCATGAGAAAGGACATTATCCAGTTTGTTAATTAATGTGAGGTTTGTCAGAAAAACAAGGCAAAACATGTAGCTTATCCAGGGCGGCTTCAACCTATCCCTGTACCACCCCAAGCTTGGCACAGATTACAATGGATTTTATAAAACGACTCCCAAACTCTGAAGGTTAACAATACTATTTCAGTGGTGGTGGACAAACTAACCAAGTATGGTCATTTTATCATGTTGCAACACCCTTTTACAGCAACAAAGGTGGCTCAATTATTCATGTAGACACTAAATTTTGACACACCATTTATTTTTCAAGTATTGGGGGCATATTTATATTTTTTGGATCAAATTCTAATTTTTCAATAATTTTGGAGGGTAAAATAGTAATTTTTATTTATAAATATTTTTTCATTAACTTTGAAGGGTTTTAAATTTATATTTTTACTTTCACACGCATTTTTAATTTTCTGTGATTTTTTTGGATTTAATTGGTACTCTTGTTATATTTTACCAACACAATGACAAAATAGTAATTTCACATCGCAAACACCATTTTAACTCATTTTAGGTCCCAAATTTATTTTTTTAATTCTTTAAGCATGTTTCTAAATTTTTTAATTTTTTTGGGAATAATTGCTATTTTTTCTATAAATACTGCATTTAGGGGTAAAATTGTCATTTTATAGTTTAAATTCGTTTTTCATTAATTTTTTATTCATAAATGCATTTCCTAGGGTTTTAAGTTTATTTTTAATTTTTGGTAATTTTTCAAGGTTAATAGCTATTTTTTTGTGAATTTTAGTTGTCTAAGGGCAAAATCATTATTTTACAGTTTAAATTCATTCTTTGCCAATTTTTGAGTCATGAATGCATTTCCTAGGGTTTTAAGATTATTTTTAATTTTTGGTAATTTTTTAAGGTCAATAGCTATTTTTCTGTATATTTTTATTGTCTAGGGGCAAAATCGTCATTTCACACCCCGAATGCATTTTGACCAATTTTAAACTCTAACCTTTATTTTGAAATCTATTTTGAATTTTTTGGCAAATTTTAAAATTTACTGTCATTTTTTTGTATTAATTTTTTATTTTTTGGGTTAAAAAATATTTTTTAATAAAATTAAAATTTTTATTACCGATGGTATTTTTGTTATTTTATAGTATTCTTGGTGACCAAGACAACTAGCTCTATAAATACCCTCCATTAAAATAAAAAAAAAGAAAGAAAAAAGAAAAACCCTAAAAAAATTTTTGCTTTTATCCATTAAAGATCAAAACACACATTTTTACACCATAAACGCATACACTCGGTTACTGTTCATCATCGTTACTGTTCATTGCCTTTTCTGGAAGATAATCACTGTTCATCGTTAGGTTCTCTACCAGCTCTAAAAAGGTAAATTCTTATCTAATTTCCTCTTTATTATGATTCTCTTTTGGTTGAATCTTTTTTATTCTACTTTGATTTCTGAATACCAACTCCAAAAAGGAAAATTCTTATGTAATTTTCTCTTTATTCTGATTCCTTTTGAGTTGAATCTTGTGTATTCTATTTTGATTTTTCAATGTCCATCTTGTTTCTAGGTCCATTTCTAGGGTTTTTATTTTCTTTCTGGGTTCATATCCCCACTATTTCTTCTTCCCTTTCCCATCTCTCCTTCCACTGGAACCACCATCCCTCAACTCTCTAGAAGCAATCATAAAATCCAGCTTCTCACACTATCAATATCCAACCAACTGCTTGCAATTTCACCCACCGAAAAATCATCCAATGAACCCCAAACAGACAGTCAATAACCAAACAAACAACCTCAAACAACCTGCAGAATCATCCCAAGCTCTACCGTGTAGCCCAGGACTACAAGCCTCCAAACCCACCACTCAACCAAAATCAGTCCCAATTTTTTCAATTCCCTCATAAAACCATCACTACCAAGCCTAATCGCACCACCCTCCACCAGTCGCCGCCATGCCCAGCCCACAAAATGACCAATTACAGCTCCAATTCTCCTGAAGTTCACCATCCCACCCAATAACCAGCAGCTCTGCTCAACCACCCAAGCCATCAGCACCTTCACCACTGACTCACCAGCCCTACCGAATTGCCACAACACCAACACAGGACCACAGCAGCAAACAACCACCACCATAACAACAAACACTCGCCAAATCCACCTAGAAACATCACAATCGTCACAACAAATGCATCTCCACCACCTAATTTCTCTACCAACACAACCATCACTTAACCCTGGACCCCTCAATTACCAGAAAGCAACCCAAAACAATCCCACCTCACTACTGTACCTCCCTTTTCAACTCTGCCCTCACCACAACCTGCGAAAGAAACAAAAACATTACCCAAAACAGCCTCTCCCACTCTTAGCACTAGAACCATCACAAACATGCCCAAAACCTGCAAGACAGAATAGCCGTGTGAAATCAATCGGCCCCTTCCGAAGCCATCTATCGCCCCCTCCTCTTTGCCGAATATTTTTTCCAAATTTTCCTGTCCCAAAATTCGAATTCACTGATTGAGGGGATTATTTCAAGTTTGAATTTGTAATTGTTTGTAGTGGAGGAATTGAATTGGAAAATTTTTCCTGTTGTTTATGCGGGGATGATCAGAGAGGCAAATACGGGAGAAAGAGCAAGGAAAAGTGAAACCAAAACAGAGATAAAAGACAGAGGGAGGAAGACAAACAGACAGAGAACTGAGAAGAGCCAGAGAGAAAAAGAAACAGAAAGAAAATGGCGGAGAAGGAAATAGAGAGAAAAAAGATGAGAGAAGGAATTTTGGGGGGGGGGATTTCATTTCTAGAAGGATGGATTTTTTTTTTTAGAATCTAGAATAGATTTGGGGCAGCTTTAGCTTTAGGTTTGGTTTTCTTTGTTATGTTTTGGATTTTATCTAGTTAGCAATTTTGTTTAGTTAATGATTTAATCTAATTTAGTTTTAATTCAATAGTTAAGTTAGTTAATCAAAATTAGTTCATTTGAGTTTAGTTAAATTTTTTTTTAATTCAGAATTTGATTTTTTTTTCTTTCTTATGATTATGATAAAATATAAATATTACTTCTCAATCCCTATATTTGGATCTTTATGGGTATATTCTAAAAATTATAATTTTCTACATTTAAATCCTCCATAATTTCATATTGATCCCTCAGATTTCATTTTTCTTTCAATTAGGTTCCACTATTTGCAAACTTTCCCCCAATTGCTAGAATTTATTGTTTTGTTCCCCCCAATTTACTTTAATTTTGCATTTCTACCCTTTAGAGTTGTGAGATTTTTTCTTTTATTTTTATCCCTTAATTAGTTATAAATTCTAATTTTGCCCTTGGGCCCCCTTAGAATTACATTGTTTGTTTCTAACCTTTTTAGCTTCATGGAAATTGCATTTGCACCCCTAATTCGTTAGCATTTTATATTTTGCGCTTCATTTATTTATTGCGATGCATTGACGCGTTTACTTATATTTTTAAACATTAGTATCCGATCTTCACAAGAGGTATTTTCGTTACCTTTTAATTGCTTCTTTATGTACTCCAAGTTACTCTATGTGATTTATTATGCATTTTCTTCACATTTTTTATTTTTACATGCTTATTGCATATTCATTTACTTGATGTTATTTAATTTTGGATTTTAATTATTTTGGCAAAAGTATAATATTTTTGTATTTAGTTAGCCAATGTAATAGTTACATTATTTTTTGTATTTAGATAGTATGTGTAATAGATAGGTCGCTTTTACCATTTTTTTCCCCCTAAAATTGTTGCTAAATTCTCAGATGTAATAGTTAGGGCTCGTGTGCTTTTGCGTGTTTACGTGCTTATATGTTTTACCGCTTTCTTTAGGACTTTGCATTTAGATATTATGTTTACATATTATGTGCTCCCATGTGCTCTTATATGTCTTTATATGTTTAATTTGCTTTTAATTCATGTTTTACTATTTAATTCATGTTTTATATTATTCCGTCACCACACTAGTCCAACACTAGTTGTGGCTTTATCATTTTACCTGTTAGTCCAACGCTGGTGGAAATCCCTAAAAAGGGTTAGTCCAACGCTAAACCCTTAAAACATTTTAGTGTTAGATGCACTCGTGTGCATTTTACATCTCACTTCACACATTTTTAGTTTTCTTTTCATTTTGCATGATTTTTATTATTATTACTATTATTTATTTATTTTTGACACATCTTCAAATGCATGACATCTAGTTTGCATCTCACTTAGAATTTATGTCATTTTTTGTGATTCGACTAATAATTGTCGCCTACTCACGTGGGAAGCGGTGGAACATATGCCGTTCCCCCCTCCGTGAGTAGAAACATTCAGTCACAAGATATTAGTCCCCCGTATGCATTATGTTGCAACCCCACTTTCTTCGATCACTTATTATCTATATTATTATTTTTCTTTTCTTTTTACATTTCATTTTGCATAGACACTCATGACTCTCTCGAGGTCTCGATTCGAGTTTCGTAATTAATGCGATAATTCCGACCAAGTCTCGACAGGATATTCCGACCCTCCCGATACTTACATTTAAATTTCAGATTTGCATTCATTTAGATACATTCAAACATAATAGGATTTAGGGTTAATTTAGGAAAACTTGATTAAACCTCGCAACTAGTTTCGGCTAGGTAGAAAGGGTGCCTTAGGCATAAGCCTTTGCCTTTTTTTTCTTCAAATGAGACTCCCAAACCTTTTTCTCTCGTTTTTCGTAGATCAGAGTCGGAAAAGAGTTTAAATGATTTTTTTAAAATTTTATTTTTGTTTTGTTAAATGATTTTTCGGGTGACTTGGTACACCCTAAACTCAATACCAAGTGGTGACTCAATTTTTTTAAAATAAAGCCCTTTTTCAAAAATCAATTGGCCAAAACTGTCGCACTTTTAGTCCCGACCTTACTTTCTTTTAAAATATCATTTTTCCTAAAAAACACATTTTTTACTAAAAACTCGATTTTTATCACACACGCACGGTTTTTTCAAAACTCTACCTTTTTTAAACGGGTTACCGGATCGGACCGCCTTTTTGGGGCATGATAGTCTCGACCCTATTAGTGCACCTTATCAATGTCGGATGCGACAATTCATGGGTAACGTATACAGGCTGCACGGCTTACCAAACTCCATTATAACAGATCAAGATAAGATTTTTACCAATCACTTCTACCAAGCTCTATTCAAATTAGTAGGAGTAAACTTGCTTTATAGCTCAACTTACCATCCTCAAACTGATAGTCAAAGCGAGAGACTTAACCAATGCGTAGAAACTTTTCTAAGATGCATGACTAACTCACATCCTCATCAGTGAAACAGGTGGATAACCCTGGCCGAATGGTGGTACAACTGTTCTTTCATACCAGCATCAACTGCACCCTATTTGCGGCACTCTATAGGTACAAACTGACCCCACTGCCAATGGGACCTCACCAGGAGTGTGTTATACTAGCAGTTGAAAACATGTTACAAGTAAGATTTCAGATTTTGCAACCAATCAAGGAACATCTTTAACAAGCACAGCATTGCATGAAGTTCTTTGCAAACCAGAAGAGGAGTGAGAGGAGCTTCGAAGTAGGAGAATAGGTATATCTTAAGCTACAACCTTATAAACAACAAAGTGTTGCCATTAGGAAACAGCTTAAGCTTACTTCAAAGTATTTTGGCGCTTGTCAGATCCTGGAGAAGATTGGAGCAGCTACTTACAGACTACAATTACCAGAAAGAGCTTAGATTTACTCCATTTTTCATGTCTCACTTCTAAAATGGAAAACAGGTCCTGTCAAGCAACCTGCAATAGAACTACCAACCTGGGATGAGAAAGACCAATGCAATTTGGAACGTTAGCAGATTCTTAGTAGATGCACTATAATTTGAAACCAACAACCGTTGAACCAGCTTTTAATCAAATGGAAGGACCTCAAAGAAGAAGAATCATTATGGGAGGATAAGACAAACATTCAAAGCTAGTTCCCACAATTCAGGACTTGAGGCCAAGTCAAATATTCAGGGGGAAGGATTGTAAGAAGTGCATGAGAAAAGATGAAGAAGAAATGAGGGAGTAGATAGGGGACTAACTGATGCGATTTATGCCTTATTTGTGACGTAAACCACAAATCATGGGTTTCAGGATCGTTGGGATCTGATAAGTGGTTTGGAAAAAACCTCAACTTGTTGATAACCTGCACCAAGGAATCTTGGTATAGGGTTTGTGGCACCACAATCAAGCAAGAACTCAATTGATAAAGCCTATGAATGCCTCAAGAATAAACCTAAGGTATTCAAAAGAGTTTTTGGAAGAAAATCAAAAAGAACGTTCAATTGTCATTCATCAATAATCTGTTTTGATTACACCCACAAATTAGCCTTTAATAGGCAAATATTGAAAAGGAAATAATTTTAGAGTTATAACCCTACTCAAATACTAAATACGAGTTGTAACTTGTCACAACTAATCTTTATTTGAAAAGTTACAACTTTGCAAAACAATGAAATGACGTATGCAGTCTTTCTGTTGAAGGTCGTGGCCCGCGACCTCAATCAGTCCTCTCACCGCTCTGAGGTCAAGCTTCTGATGAAAGCCGTGGGGACAGGCCGTGGCGCGGCCTTCGTAGCGGCCTTGGTCAGAAGCTTTAGTCCTTCACTCGCAAGCCAACTTCAATTGGTCCAAGGTTCTAATGAAAGTCATGGGGAAGGCTGTGGCGCAGCCTTCCTAGCTACCTTGGTCAGAAGCTTTAGTTCTTCACTCGCAAGCCAACTTCAATTCGTCTAAGGTTCTGATGAAGGCTGTGGGGAAGGCCGTGGCACGGCCTTCCCAGCGGCCTTGGTCAGAGCCTTTGGTTCTTCATTTTGCACGGCCTCCTCTTGTTCCGAGCAAACTTGAAGTACATTAACAAGCCTCCAATCATCATCAATCATCCCTTCAACCTTCTTGGCTTCTTCTTGGTCTTGAATTGCAAGCACCAAGGCTGAAAGAGCTTTCCTTAGCTTCTTGGCTTTGGCTCGAGTGATTGGCCCAGTTGAAACTCGAACAATCTGACCTTCATCCTGAGCTTGTACCATTGGCTCGTGCCTCAGGCTCACATCAATCCCCTCCACTTGATGAGGATTTGCCCTCAAATCTAACTCGTCACCTACATCAAAAGGAGATAAATCAATTACATTAAATGTTGTACTTACTTGATACTCACCAAGAAGATCTAATTTGTAGGCATTATCATTGATCTTCACCACAATCTAAAACGGTCCACCTCCTTTAGGATGTAACTTGTTTCGTCTTTGTGCTGGGAACCTTTCTTTTCGGAGATGAAGCCATACCCAATCTCTGAGTTCAAATAACACTTGGCGCCTCCCTCGGTTTGCTTGCTTCACATATTGAATGGTCCTCCTCTCAATGTTGTCGCTTACTCTTTGATGAAGCTTTTGCACCATTTCTGCCTTCTTCTTTCCATCTAAACTAACACGCTCAGACAATGATAAAGGTGAAAGATCCAAAGGGGTTAAGGGGTTAAAACCATATACTATCTCAAATGGAGAGAATTACGTAGCACTATGTACAGTTCTATTATATGAAAATTCAACATGAGGTAGGCACTCTTCCCAAGTTTTGATATTTTTTCTAATTATGGCACGAAGTAAAGTGGCTAAAGTCCTATTTACTACTTCAGTTTGTCGGTCAGTTTGTGGGTGACTAGCAGTAGAAAATAAGAGTTTAGTTTCTAACTTTCCCCACAGAGTCTTCCGAAAGTAACTAAGAAATTTGACATTCCTATCAGAAACAATCGTTTTAGAGATGCCATGCAATCTCACTATCTCCCTAAAAAATAAGTTTGCAACGTGAAGTGCATCGTGTGTCTTGTTTCATGCAATGAAGTGTGCTATTTTTGAAAATCTATCTACAACTACAAAGATAGAATCATTACCTCGTTTAGAACGCGACAATCCCAAAATGAAATCCATCAAAAGATCACACCATGGTTCCTTGGCAATCGGTAGTGGCATGTATAATCCATAGGGTTGTACCTTGAACTTGGCTCTTCGACAGGCAATGCAAAGTCCCACAGATCTCTCGACATCCATTTTCATCTTTGGCTAGAAGAAATGCTCTTGTAGGGTGTTAAGTGTTTTCGACACCCCGAAATGACCCATAAATCCTCCTCCATGAGCTTCTTTCACTAATAGCTCACGAATTGAATAATTAAGAATGTAAATTTTATCAACATAAAACAAAAAATCATCATTCGTGAAAAACTTTCCTCGACCTTCTTTGGCACACATGCTATAAGTTTCACCAAAATCGGGATCATTCCCATAAATCTCTTAATCAATTCAAAACCAAGTAATCTAGCATCTAGAGCAGTCAATAACACGTACCTCCTAAACAGGGCATCAGCAACAACATTGGTTTTACCTGTCTTATGCTTAATAACATAAGGGAAGGTCTCCACAAATACTACCCACTTAGCATGCTGTTTACTCAATTTGTGTTGAGCCTTGAGATACTTCAGTGACTTATGGTCAATCTTTATCACGAATTATTTGAGTCGTAGATAATGTTGCCACGTCTCCAAAGCTTGTATCAACGTGTACAACTCCTTGTCGTATGTGGAACAGTTCAAGGTGGCTCCTCCCAACTTTTCACTGAAGTAGGCAATGGGTTTTCCTTCTTGCGTCAGCATCACACCAATGCTTACACCTGAGGCATCGCATTCAATATCAAATACTTTATTAAAAACATGTAAGCTAAAACTGGTGCTCGTGTGCGTTTTTATTTGAGCAATTAGAAGGCCTTATCTTGATGTTCTCCCCAATAAACTTTTCATTCTTTTTAGTAATAACAGTCAATGGGGCTACTATGGTGCTGAAATCTCTCACAACCTACGGTAGAAACTTGCCAACCCGTGGAAACTTTGCACCTCTCTAACTGACTTGGGTGTTGGCCATTCTTGGATTACCTTTATCTTATTCTCATCAACCTACACTCCAAGTTCACTAACAACAAAGTCTAGAAACTCGACTTGGTTAGTACAAAAATAGCACTTCTTAAGATTAGCAAAAAGCTTTTTCTCTCAAAGTACGTGCAAAATATGCCTCAGATGCTCAATATGCTCTCATAAACTCTTGTTGTAAATTAAAGTGTCATCAAAATATACAACGAAAAATTTTCCTAGAAAATGCCTTAAAACATGATTCATTAATCTCATAAATGTACTTGGTGCATTTGTAAGACCAAAAGGCATAACAAACCATTCATATAACTCATGCTTAGTTTTAAAGGTTGTTTTCCATTCATCCCCCTCCTTAACTCTAATCTGATGGTATCCATTTTTTAAATTAATTTTTGTGAGAATTACTGACCCACTAAGTTCATCTAATATATCATCTAGTCTAAGTATACGGTGACGATATTTTACCATAATGGCGTTTAGAACTCAGCAGTTTACACACATTCTCCATGTACCATCTTTCTTGGGGACCAAAATCACTGGTACAGCACACGGGCTAAGACTGTCTCTCGCCCATCCCTTCTGCAGCAACTCATCAACCTGTCATTGGAGTTCCTTTGTCTCCTCAGGACCCATCCTATATGCCGGCTTGTTTGGCAAAGAAGCTCCTGGCACCAGGTCATCAATCCCTCTGATGGGTGGTAGTCCTTCTAGCAAATTTTCAGGGAATACATCCTCAAATTCCTACAAAACAGATAAAACACTAGAAGGAAGAGAATTGATGTGATCACTAATATTAATATAAGAGGATTTGTACAATAGTAGAATCACTTGTTGTCCCCTATCTAATGCCTTCCCTACATCTTTAGGTGTTGCCAACATATTTTGCTTCTTTTTCAACATCTCACCTTCCTCTATCTTTCATCTACACTAAGCCTACTCTCTTTCTTTTCACTCTTTTTCAACTCATTTTCAACCTCCCTTTGAACCTGCTCTTGATCTTCCCTAACCTGTTTAGGGGATAAGGGAACAAGGGTAATCTTCCTATTATAATGAACAAATGAATATTTGTTGGCTTTGTCCTCAAATGTCACTTGTTTGTCATACTGCCAAGGTTGCCCAAGAAGGAGGTGGCACGCATGCATTAGGACGACATCGCATAGCATCTCATCTTCATATCTTCCAATGCGAAAAGGAACTTTGACTTGTCTGGTGACTCGTACCTCTCCAGAATTGTTTAGCCACTGTAACCTATAAGGCGTAGGATGTCTTTGCGTTGGTAAGGCTAACTTCTCTACCATCAGTTTACTAGCTACATTCGAACAACTCCCACCATCAATAATAAGACTGCACACATTGTCCTTGATATGGCATCTGGTGTAGAAAATGTTCTTCCTTTGTAGCTCCTCGTCATCCTTGGCTTGTGTAATCAAGGCACTCCTTTACAACTAGCCCTACTTGGTCATTGGTAGGGATCTCCTCACCACCATCTTCATCATCTTCAATAAGTAGTGGCATACCCTCTTATTCATTCTCATCTTCAGACACCAATTCACCACTTTTCAAAATGATTAATGCCCTTTGATTTGGGCATTGAGACATGCCCAGTTCCATAGCATTTAAAACACTTGATATCTCATATCCTTTCCTTGAGTGTCTCAACAGTAGCCTTCAATGTGACCTTAGAGGTCTCTCCTCTAGGCCCCTTTGAGCCCTAAAATCCACCGAACTTGTCATCTCTTCGGGGTAGTAGTGTCTTCCAAGTTGACCACTATTGTTGTGGAGGGGTAGTAGTAGTTCGAGAACTACCTTTGCCCTTGAGTCTCCTCTCAATCATGGAAGCAATGCCCACCAAATCCTCTACATCCACATATGGCTGTAATTCTGCCTTCTTAACAATTTTTGGCTTTAGCCTATCCAAGAAACAGGCCATGGTACTCTCCCTGTCTTCCTCTATTCCAGCACGCAACATAGTGATCTCCATCGCTTTATAGTAATCATCCACTGCCTTGGGTGAGAGCTTGCAGTTGCCTATGCAAATCTCGCTGGTAATGCACTTGAACGAACCTTTTTCTCATGAGCTTCTTCTGCTCTTTCCACGTGGTGATAGGGTCATCGCCATATTTTCTTCTGCTAGTGGTAGTTTGTTCCCACCACACTATGACATAGTCTGTAAACTCTAACGTGGCCAACTTCACTTTCTGCTCCTTCGTGTAATTGTTGCAGTCAAACACCATTTCTATCCTTCGCTCCTACTCCAAGTAAGCATCGGGGTCAAATTTCCCTTGAAAAAAGGGAATCTTGATTTTGACACCTCTGAACAGATCTGTTTGCTTCTTTTCATATCTTGACCTCCTTGTAGACCCTTCCTCCTCATCCACTGATTCTTCTACTTCATGTGGAGGGGTTCTTTCACGATCAGTTCTAGCTCTTGTTTGTGAATTCTCCAGGTGATCAATTCATTGATGAATTGGATCTAGGGATACTTGAAGCCTCCTATCCAATTCTCCAAGAATATCTTCCTTTAGTAGCTGAATGTCCACAGTAACTGAGCCATCTTCTTTGGCCATTGCTAGATGTAGCTACACAAAACAGGTTAGTAAAAACAATAAAAATTTTCCTCACTTTGTTCCCAAAGTGTCTCACTCACTCTCTATTGTTTCTCACTCCAAGAAATTTATGTAGCCCTCCTCACTATTCTCAATGGATCCTCACTAACTCCCTTGAAGAAATTAGGTTACGCTTTCAAGATTCAAGACTTAACCAATTAAGTAGCTTGAATAGGATGCCAGATATTTCAAAATGACAAGAAGGGAAATATGGACAATGAATGTGATAAAATTCAAGAGTAGAACGGAAAGAATGCACGAAGCAGATGGAATAAGGGTTAGTTCTCGAAAGAATAAGAAAATCCCCAATCAATGAATTCAATTCCAACCCCAGAATGAAGGAAATTCGCTACCCAATATTAAACTTTGGCACCAACTATAGGAATCACAATTCAATCTCTATAGTTGAGGACTCTGCCCTCTTTTCTAACCCCTTTTTTTTTGTCACGAAATAATTTTTTTTTTAAACTTCGGATCACAAATAGGTCACCTACAAATCAATTGGTGCCATTCAAATAGAAAACCCAGCCAAAATCCCCTGTGAACAGTAACACTGATGAACAGTGTTCCATGTACAGTGCCGATAAACAGTGCGGCACAGTAACTGACGAACAATAGTGATTTTTTTTTTTTGACAGTCAAGAACACCACTAGAATTTGACAAGAACACAACAAATTTCACGGAAGGGTATAGCCAAACAAAGGAGAAAAGACCAGATTTGATGAACACAAAATAAAAAAAATAAGGGACAAGACAAGATTGATTCACGAAACAAACGAAAACACAAAGAAGAACACAAAAGAGATATAACCAAATACCTCCAACCCTGGCTCTGATACCAAGTTGATGCGACCTACACCTTACTTGTGACATAAACCACGAATTAAGAGCTTCAGGATCATTGAGATCTGATAAGTGGTTTGGAAAAAACCTCAACCCATTGATGACCTGCACCAATGAACTTTGGTAAAGGGTTTGTGGCACCACAATCAAGCAAGAACTCGATTGATAAAGCCTATAAATGCCTCAAGAATAAACCTAAGGTATTCAAAAGAGTCTTTGGAAGAAAACCAAAGAGAACGTTCAATTGTCATTCATCAATAATCTTTTTTTATTACACCCACAAATTAGCCTTTAATAGGCAAACACTGAAAAGGAAATAATTTTAGAGTTCTAACCCTACTCAAATACTAAATACCAGTTGTAACTTGTCACAACTAATCTTTATTTGAAAAGTTACAACTTTGCAAAACAATGAAAACGACGTCTGCAATCTTTCTGTTAAAGGCCGTGGCCCGCGACCTCGATCAGTCCTCTCACTGCTATGAGGTCAAGCTTCTGATGAAGGCCGTGGGGGAAGGCCGTGGCGCGGCCTTCTTAGTAGCCTTGGTCAGAAGCTTTAGTTCTTCACTCGCAAGCCAACTTCAATTCGTCCAAGGTTCTCATGAAGGTTGTCGCGCCCCATTTTTCGAAAAATAAATAGAAAGAGATGTAAAGAAGATGTCGGGAAAAGGGAAAAGGAAGTATTAAATGTAATGTTGTGGTTATAAAAAAAACGTGTAAATTTTTTTTGTAAAAACTAATTTTTTGAAAATGCTTTGTAAAAGATGATTCGATAAAATGTGACAAAACAAATGCTTTACTTTAAAAAAATAAAAGAAAAAAAGGCCTAAAATGGGACTTTTGAAATGCGACGATTTTTGGGCCCGAAAATAGAGTCTAAAAAGGTTTTTTTAGTGAAAAAGGAGTCGCCACTTGATATTGAGTTTTGGTGTACCAAGTCACCCGAAAATATTTTATAAAAGGTAAGAAAATTAAGAATGATTCATTTAAAGAAATGATTTTGGCAAAATGTAGGAAAAACAAGAAAAACCCTTTTAGACGACTCCAGGTCTTTGAAAACAAGAGAAAAAGGTTCGGGAGTCACAGTTGAAGAAAGGGAAGGCAAAGGCTCGTGCCTAAGGCACCCTTTCAACCTAGCCGAAACTAGTTGCGAGGTTTAGTCTAAATTTTCCTAATATAACCCTAAGATTTTATCACATTTGGATGCAACTATATGAATGCAAATCTAATCCTAAAAAATGGATATCGATAAGGGACGAAATATTCCATTGAGGTTTGGTCGGGATTATCGCATTAATTGCGAAACTCGAGTCTAGACCTCGATGGAGTCACGAGTATAGATGCAAAATGAAATGCAAAAGAAAAGGAAAATAGTAATATAGGTAGTAAATGATCAAAGAGAGTAGGAATGCAACATAACGGGTACGGGGGACTAATAAACTCGTGACTAACTGTTTCTACTCACGGAGGGGGGAACGACATGTACGCCATCGCTTCCCACGTGAGTAGATTGACTATTTCTAGTCAAATCACACAAATGACCTAAAATTCTATGTGTAGTGGAATCTAAATGTCATGCACTAGGTAGATCTTAAAATAGATAATAAATGATAAAGTATATAAAAATTATACAAAAAAATAAATAAAAAAAAAGCCTAAAAGATAAAAATGTGTGTGAAATATCATGAACACGCGAGAAATGATCCTAATACTAAAATGATCTAAAGGCCTAGCATTGGACTAGCCTATTTTCTAAAAATTCTCCGCTAGCGTTGGACTAGCGAAGAAAACGAAATTAACCACAACTAGCTTTGGACTAGTGTGGCGACGATACACATATATAATTAAAGCAAGTAAATAAATAAAGCAATGTATTAAAGCAATAAATCACATAAGAGCAAGTAATAGCAAGTAGGAGCACATAGCACATAAGCATGGTATTCTAGATGCAAGTTCCTAGGAAAAGCGAATAAAACACACAAGCACATAACACACATAGCACACAAAAAGCCCTAACTATTACACCGAAGAAGCCTAATTACAATCTAAAAATAAAAAAGGTAACCTATCTAGCCTATCTATTACATTTTCTATCTAAATACAAAATTTTGCTAAATAGAATATTACCTATCTATTACATTTCTTTGAATAATCAAAAATTAAATTCAAATAAATAATATGACATAAATAAATAAAAACTCTCACATGGATAAAAATTATAAGCACAAAAACACGTAGAAAAACACATAGGAGCACGTAGGAGCACATAAAAAGAAATATTGGAAGGGTAATCGAGATACCTCTCATTCGTAAACCCGGTATAAATGGCTACTAAAATGAACAAACATGTCAAAATTATCACTATTTAATAAATCAATCACTAATTGAATAATTTTCTACCGATCAATATGAACATGCTATGATAATTCAAACAATTATAGCAATAATAAACAAAAATAGAAAAAAAATAATGATAATAATAATTAATTATTTAGGAAGAAAAAGGAAAATTATTTAAGTAAAGATAAGTAAGTAGATAAATAAATAAAGTAGAACAACAAAAATAACATAAAAATAAAAATAAAATAAATAATAATAATAATAATAATAATAATAGAAGATAAAACATAATAATACATACATTGAAATTTTAACACCTCAAATAATAATTGTTAAAATAACTAGAAGAAAATAGAGAAACTAATTTGAACATTAATTAGACTAACAAGACCCAATTTTAGAATATTAATTATAAGTTTGATAAAATAAATAAAAAAAATGTAAAAAGAGATAATTTAAAGCTTTGAGGACTTAATTAATTCTAATTAATACTTTTTTTTTTTTGGCAAAAATAAAATATTATAGGATTTGGATTAAAAGTGGAAATTTAGGCAATATTCTAAAGTAAAAAATGTAATTTATGAGGAACAAAAGGATAAAATTATAATTTCAAACCCCAATTAAGGTAATGACATAGTTTACAATGAATTTAAAGGCCAAAATATAATTTTCAGCGAGTATAATGCCCAAAAATAAAAAATTCCAGCAATACTTAAGTCCAAGAATATAATTTCAGCAAAGTCATTAAACAATACCTAATTTACAGCAATGTCTAGGGTCAAATTATAATTTTCAGCTATATAAAAGGGCCAAAAATAAAAATTCCAGCAACTACAAGTATAAAATACAAATTCCAGCAACAAATAAAGGCTAAAACACAATTCTAACAATTAATGGAGGTCTTAAAACAAATTCCAGCAACATAAAGGACCAAAAATATAAATTCCAGCAACAATAAGGGGCCAAAAATAAAATTTCAGCAAGTTTGGGGACAAAAATGCAAAAATTCCAGCAATGTGAGGGACCAAATTGCAAATTCCAGCCACATTTAAAGCCTAAAATATAATAATAGCAAGCTTGGGAGGCAAAATTGTAATTTTCATAAATATCAGAGGGTAAAATTGCAATTCCAGAAAAATTATAGGGGTTAAAATGTAATTACCGAAAAATATAGGGTCAAAAATGGAAATTAAAAAACGCAGGGGCCAAAATTATAATTATCTAAAAGTTGAGGGACCTAAATGCAATTAATCGGGACCTAATTGCAAAGAAAATTAAATTATGGGGGCCAATCTACAATAAACATAAATTTAAATGCACAAATAAAAATTATCGGGGCCACAGTAGCATTAATGAAAGTACAAGGACTATAAAATAAATAACTATTATTAATTAAAAATAAATTAAAAAACTAAACTAATCAAAACGACGTAGTTTTGAGTGAAACTACGTCAAAACGACGTAGTTTCACCAAAACATTTTTTTTTTTTTTTTTTTTTTTTCGGCTGATTTCCTTTTATTTTTTTTCTTTCCTTTTTCTCTCTCTTTTTCTTTTCTCTCTTTTTCTTTTCTCTCTTTTCTTCTTTCCTTTTCTTTCTTTTCCCTCTTTTCTTTTTCTCCCTTCTTCTTCCCCGATTCCCTTCTGCTTCCCCCCCCCGATTTCCTTCTGCTCTTCTCTTCTTCTTCCTCCTTTCTTCTCTTCTTCCTTTCTTCTCTTCTTCCCTTTTCTTCTTCTTCTTTTCTTCCCTTTTCTTTTTCCCTCCCCCCGATCTGCTCTCCCCCTTTTTCTTTTCTTTTTTTTTTTTTCTTTTCTTTCCTCGCTGTCGTTTCTCTCTCTCACAGGTCTCTCTCTCTCTCTCTCTCTCTCTCTCTCTCTCTCTCTCTCTCTCTCGGCCGGACGTTTTTCAGTTTTCTTTTTTTTTTTTTTTTTTTTTTTTTTTTAATACAAAAAACAGAAAACAAAGCAAAAAAAATTTGAAAGTAAAAGTAGGAGATTTACCTGGTAGTGATGCTATTGTTGTTGCTGTTGTTGTTGTTGTTTGTTGCTTGAATTTTTTTTTTTTTTTTTTTTTTTTTCGAATCTTTGCAGGTGTATGCGTGTATGTTTTGCAGGTGTATGTGTGTGCTTCTGTGTGGTGAATTGTGTGTCTGTGTGAGTTGTGAGTGAATGCAGGTGTCTGTTTTGTGTGTGTTTGAGTGTGGTGTGTTGTGAATTGCAGGGGAAGGGAGTAAATTTTTGTGCGTGACTGGTGTGTGCTGTGTTGTGTGCGTATGTGAGTTGTGAGTGAATTGTGTGTGTCTGTGTGTGCGAATTGTGTGTCTGTGTGTGTCTGTATGTGCGAATTGTGTGTCTGTGTGTGTCTGTGTGTTGTGTTCTGTGTAGTGAGGACGCAGGTGTGTTCAATCTGTGAGTTTTGAAGAATGCAAGTGTGTGTTTGGTTGTGTGTTCTGCGTGTTTTGTGTGTGCTTGTCTGCAGGGGAGTGAATTGCAGGTGTGTGTAGTGTTTATGTGCCTGTATGTGAGGCGTGAGAGGGGGAAGGGAGGCAGAGAGTGAAAGTGAGGTGTGCGTTTGTGATGTCTGTGTTGTGTGCAGGCTTGTGCAGCTGTGTGTGTGAATTCTCTGTGAATGTTTATGGTGTGTATGTGCAAGTGTGTGTTGTGTGTGTTTCTGGTGATTGCAGGGAGAGGGAGGGGAAAGAAATGCAGGTGTGTGTGAGTGTTGTGTGTCTGTGTGATTGCAGGGAGAGGGAGGGGAAAGAAATGCAGGTGTGTGTGATGTGTGTGTTCTGGTTGTGTGAATTTGTGTGTGAGGCGTGTGAAGAATGCAGGAATCAGTGGAATGTGGTGTGTGCGTTGTGTTTTTGTGATGCGCAGGGGAAAGGGACTGAGAGAAAGAAGAGTGAAAAAATGGTGAGGGGATTGAGTGTATAGAAGGAAAAAAAAAAAACAATCTCCCCAAATCCCCTCAAATCTGCTGAAATGCAGGGGAGTTGGGGAGAATTGTGATGATGGCATGGGGCTGCTCTGATGGCAGCTCCCATGCTGCTACAGTAGCAGCAGGCTGCAAACGCAGCCTGCTCTCCTTTTTTTTTTTTTTTTTTTTTTTTTTTTTTTTTTTTTAGGAAGAAGTAAAGGACACAAGTGAAATATAATAAAATAAAATATATTGGGATCACTAAAAAAATACTGAAAAAACGAATAAATAAATTTTACTGCAAAAATTTAAAAATTATCATATCATTAAAATGTGCGATTAATAGAAAAATAATAATAACAAATAATAATAATAAAGTATAAAAATAAAATTTCTAAAAATCATGAAATTTATACGAGAAATTCATGAATATATGAGCTATGCATAAATAAATTCACTTGAAAAGAAAAAAAAATCTCATAAAAAGAATGCATTGGGAAACGTGCCATTAATAAACAAAAAAGATAAAAAATAAATAAATACTAAACGACCTCTAAAAATTATGAGATTTTCACAGAAAATTTATGAGTATTCAAAATGCATATATAAAATTTTTCACTTGAAAATTCTCATAAAAATAGCGCATTGGAAAACGTGACCTAAATATGGCAAAAATTATAAAATTTATGAAAATTAATAAATGACATCACGAAAATCTTACACAACATATATTATCACATAAAGCACATATAGTATAATTTTCACTCAAAAATTTTAAAAATTAACGCATTCTTGGGAAACGTGTCTTTAAAAGGACAAAAATTAAATAAATACTAAACGACCTCTAAAAAATTATGAGATTTTTACAGAAAACTTATAAATATTCGAAATGCATATATAAAATTTTTCACTTGAAAATTCTCATAAAAATGGCGCATTGGAAAACGTGCCGTTGAATTAAAAATACTAAAATTTTAAATAAATAATAAATGACTCCTAAAAATCATTAAAATCATAAATAATGATAAAAATAGTAAAATCAATGTATTTAAGAAATAAAATAAAATAAACTAATATTTACATGGTGAAATTACCATTTTGCCCTTGATGTAACAAATTGGACGTAATATACACAAAAATTACAATTGGCCCTTGAAAAATCAAAAAAAAAAAAAATATCTCCTAAATAAAGTAATACGCATATTTTTATAAAATGTGTGTCAAAATTTGGTGTCTACAGTTTGCCCCTCTTTGTCGGAAGCTCAAAGAGGTTCCAGACAAAGACGTAGACAAAACCAAATTTTGACTCACTTATAAATAAAAATACAAATGTATTGACTCCGGTAAAGATGAATGTAAGAAATGCAGAAAGAATGACCGGGCTCCCTAGGAGCTGCCTACGTATCCCACATGAGGGAATCAGGTCAAAACGTAGTTCGAATGCAGGTAAACTATTCGCACAAATGATAACATAATTGCAATTGTTAACGCAAGCATTCAAACTCTTTTTTTTTTTTTCTTTTTTTTTTTTTATTAAAATGGAGAAGACAACGTAACATTCGAACTGTTGAACAAAGATAACATAAAAACTGCAAGACGTAATAAAATGCCTAAACTAATAGATAAGCAAAGAGTACAGGCTGCTGGACAAAATAAATATTGATGAGTTAGATGCCATGTTTGGACTATCAGACTTGAAATGTAAACAGATGCCGACCAGGCTGCTGGACGGATGCATGACCTTGGGTTGCCAAGGTTGATGAATGCAAAGTTGGGCTGCCAAACTTGAGAAAGTAAATAAATGATCCTGGGCTGCCAGGAGTCATAAATGCAATGTCTGGGCTGCCAGACTTGAAATATAAATAAAAGATGCCGACCAGGCTGCTGGACGGATGCATGACCTTGGGCTGCCAAGGTTGATGAATGCAAAGTTGGGCTGCCAACTTGAGAAAGTAAATAAATGATCCTGGGCTGCCAGGAGTCATAAATGCAATGTCTGGGCTGCCAGACTTGAAATATAAATAAAAGATGCCGACCAGGCTGCTGGACGGATGCATGACCTTGGGCTGCCAAGGTCGATGAATGCAAAGTTGGGCTGCCAGACTTGAAATATAAATAAAAGATGCCGACCAGGCTGCTGGACGGATGCATGACCTTGGGCTGCCAAACTTGAGAAAGTAAATAAATGATCCTGGGCTGCCAGGAGTCATAAAATGCAAGGTCTGGGCTGCCAGACTCGAAACATAAATAAAAGATGCCGACCAGGCTGCTGGACGGATGCATGACCTTGGGCTGCCAAGGTTGATGAGTGCAAAGTTGGGCTGCCAACTTGAGAAAGTAAATAAATGATCCTGGGCTGCCAGGAGTCATAAAATGCAAGATCTGGGCTGCCAGACTCGAAACATAAATAAAAGATGCCGACCAGGCTGCTGGACGGATGCATGACCTTGGGCTGCCAAGGTTGATGAATGCAAAGTTGGGCTGCCAACTTGAGAAAGTAAATAAATGATCCTGGGCTGCCAGGAGTCATAAAATGCAAGGTCTGGGCTGCCAGACTCGAAACATAAATAAAAGATGCCGACCAGGCTGCTGGACGGATGCATGACCTTGGGCTGCCAAGGTTGATGAGTGCAAAGTTGGGCTGCCAACTTGAGAAAGTAAATAAATGATCCTGGGCTGCCAGGAGTCATAAAATGCAAGGTCTGGGCTGCCAGACTCGAAACATAAATAAAAGATGCCGACCAGGCTGCTGGACGGATGCATGACCTTGGGCTGCCAAACTTGAGAAAGTAAATAAATGATCCTGGGCTGCCAGGAGTCATAAAATGCAAGGTCTGGGCTGCCAGACTTGGAAACATAAATAAAAGATGCCGACCTAGGCTGCTGGACGGATGCATGACCTTGGGCTGCCAAGGTTGATGAATGCAAAGTTTGGGCTGCCAACTTGAGAAAGTAAATAGAATGATCCTGGGCTGCCAGGAGTCATAAAATGCAAGGTCTGGGCTGCCAGACTTGAAACATAAATAAAAGATGCCGACCAGGCTGCTGGACGGATGCATGACCTTGGGCTGCCAAGGTTGATGAATGCAAAGTTGGGCTGCCAACTTGAGAAAGTAAATAAATGATCCTGGGCTGCCAGGAGTCATAAAATGCAAGGTCTGGGCTGCCAGACTTGAAACATAAATAAAAGATGCCGACCAGGCTGCTGGACGGATGCATGACCTTGGGCTGCCAAGGTTGATGAATGCAAAGTTGGGCTGCCAACTTGAGAAAGTAAATAAATGATCCTGGGCTGCCAGGAGTCATAAATGCAAGGTCTGGGCTGCCAGACTTGAAACATAAATAAAAGATGCCGACCAGGCTGCTGGACGGATGCATGACCTTGGGCTGCCAAGGTTGATGAATGCAAAGTTGGGCTGCCAACTTGAGAAAGTAAATAAATGATCCTGGGCTGCCAGGAGTCATAAATGCAAGGTCTGGGCTGCCAGACTTGAAACATAAATAAAAGATGCCGACCAGGCTGCTGGACGGATGCATGACCTTGGGCTGCCAAGGTTGATGAATGCAAAGTTGGGCTGCCAACTTGAGAAAGTAAATAAATGATCCTGGGCTGCCAGGAGTCATAAATGCAAGGTCTGGGCTGCCAGACTTGAAACATAAATAAAAGATGCCGACCAGGCTGCTGGACGGATGCATGACCTTGGGCTGCCAAGGTTGATGAATGCAAAGTTGGGCTGCCAACTTGAGAAAGTAAATAAATGATCCTGGGCTGCCAGGAGTCATAAATGCAAGGTCTGGGCTGCCAGACTTGAAACATAAATAAAAGATGCCGACCAGGCTGCTGGACGGATGCATGACCTTGGGCTGCCAAGGTTGATGAATGCAAAGTTGGGCTGCCAACTTGAGAAAGTAAATAAATGATCCTGGGCTGCCAGGAGTCATAAATGCAATGTCTGGGCTGCCAGACTTGAAACATAAATAAAAGATGCCGACCAGGCTGCTGGACGGATGCATGACCTTGGGCTGCCAAGGTTGATGAATGCAAAGTTGGGCTGCCAACTTGAGAAAGTAAATAAATGATCCTGGGCTGCCAGGAGTCATAAATGCAATGTCTGGGCTGCCAGACTTGAAACATAAATAAAAGATGCCGACCAGGCTGCTGGTACGGATGCATGACCTTGGGCTGCCAAGGTTGATGAATGCAATAATAAAACTTAAAACAATTCTTAAATGTAACGTCCAAATTGATAAAATTGTCAAAAATTTTTCTAAAAATTTTTGCCCCAGTGTATGGAATCAAATGATTTCAAAATCATGCCTTTCAAACTTGAGACTTGTGCAACGTGAAAATCCACTTGCAATCAATCCTTTCTCTTTTTTTTTTTTTTTTTTTTTTTTTTTTTTTTTTTTTTAGAAAAATTTGTCTCAATATAAATCAAATGAAATCAATTCATTGTCTTCTTTTGAACTTGTCCCAATGTAAATTAATTTTGTCTTAAACTCGAACATCATAATCAACTTCGAAAATCAAATTTTTCTCAAAAAATTTGCCCCAGTGTAATCAATCTTTCGCAACATTTTGCTTTAAACTCAAAGCATCATAATCAATGAAAAATCAAATTTTTTCTCAAAAAAATTTGCCCCAGTTTAAATTTTCAATAAAGACCCTCAATGACGGTGATGTAACTTCATCTGCAAAATAGAGAAAGCAGATATAATTGTCAAAAAAAAACAATGCCACCACCTGACAATCCCTTCAGACAACTGGTACATATAAACATGAGTATTGCCCTTTTGAATCTTTGATACGACTTCTTGCTTTCATGTCCCGCGAGTTCTCCGCATTCAATGAATTCTGATTCGCGGCTTAGCTCCAGTGCCCCGAATAATTGCTCAATCGGTGTATACTTCTGATTTTCGATAACTTTAGGATTGCCATTGTCTTTTATTCCATAAATCAAACGTCAAAATTTCAAAACATGAATTTGTTAAAATATTTCAAATGCAGTAATGTACGAACTTTTTTTTTTTTTTTTTTTATTTTATAAATAAAGTACATGCAAAAAAAAAAAAAAATTTTTTAACTACAGAAAATAAATAAATAGATACTAAATAGAAACCGTTACTCTTGGTTGGAGAAATGAATTTTCAGGGAACAGCCCTGAAACAACTGCCATTATGATCCTTTAGATGTCGTCTTGTTCGAACTCTGAAAGTCACCAGACGATCAATGCCGAAGAAAAATCTCAAGTAACTATAGTTACCAGCTTTCAACAAACTCAAATCCAATGCCTGTATCCTGACTTCTTCGCCTGCTAGTCTTTAACTGCAACTCCCAACCACAGCGCCCTTTCGGGTTTTCACTGTGGTGTCCCCCACCCTTTTTCTTTTTTTTTTTCTTTTTTTTTTTCTTTTTTTTTTCTTTTTTTTTTTATTTTTTTTTTTTTTTTTTTTTTTTTTTTTTTGGGAGGCGCCCTTTCGGGTTTTCGCCTTTGTAGAGTAGGATGAGAACAAACAACATTCAAGTTCTGGGCAATCCTTCCCCTTATCATTAAAACAGAATAGTATTCAAAAAATTTGGCATCAGTAAGACAATCTTCCCTTGATGATTCGGGATAAATATATTAACATCATATGCCATTTTGATTTGCAAATTTCCGTTCTAAAAATTATTGCAAGATAAAGATGGAGGTCGGTAACATTCTCGGCTTTTGTAATGAGGTCAGGTGAGGTGTCAGAAATGTTAAGGTTGGAAAGCAGACTTTATGAGGGAGCTGATTTGTCTTGAGGTCGCACTTGCAAAAGTTTTATCCTAGTATTGACCAATCGTTTTTCCTTAAGAA
>JAMWEH010000067.1:0-40735 GCA_024721245.1 Mitragyna speciosa | reverse complement strand
TTTAATGTGAGGTAGAGGGACACAAAATACTTAGCAAAGAAATTTCAACTATTACAGCTTTCTACTTCTTCACATCTTTGGTTGCAATATGGTCCCCAGAAAGAGCAGCAAAAATGAAGTGCATTCATTCTGACTTGTACTTCTTAGAGACTATTTTCTTTGGGAATGACCCAGATCAAGCCAATCTCCCTTTACTTGCATATATTCGATTTCATATATACGGATGATGGTGAGGGAAAAGAATGGTACAACTATTTTGGACTTCCTCTCATACTCACCCTTCTATTACCAGATGGCCCAGGTTGATCTCATGGGTGTAGAGGCTAGTGGATATGACAACCAATGACTACATCAATGTCCACACCCTTGTGAATATAGGTGGGAAAAGCCCCTCATCTTCACTGTTATGAGACGTCCGGTCCCATGAGATGAGGTAGGAAATGAGGAGGGTGATGATGAGGAGGGGAGGACACGAATGTACCTAGAGTCAAGGCCCCTCCTCCTCAAGGCCATTTCACACCACGAAGACGTGTCTCTTCGGTTAGCTACACCATTTGACTAGGACTGATTCCTAGGGGCACTTGACATGGTTGAGACTCGATTGATAGGTAGAGTGGACATGATAGAGGCTAGCTTGAGAAGCTGACATGATCGTGATGGAGGCTCTCCTCATGGGAAGATTAGATGAAGCAGGATGGAGCTGATTAGAGCACTCCAAAGGAATCATGATCCCAGCTTCTATCAGCCATAGCCACCACCTGCGAATAGTTGTGGACAAGGTGAAATTTTGGAGAAACTATGGGAGGTGCCTTCTGGCCTACTTAGACCACTTCTTCATTTATCGAGCTTTCCTTTCTATCATTTTACTATTTTTACTCTTATTATTTGGATTTACTTATTTTATTTTGGTCTGTAATCTTAAGTTTTTGGGCTACTTTTATTTATTTTTTATATTCATTGTATATTGACACTACTTAGGCCACCATTTAGACTATACATCGTTATGTTTGGATAATATGTCATTTGTTTATAACTGTGACTGCAGTTGAACACCTCTCTTCATTTGGGTAGCAAAGCTTGTAATCTTCATGTTGACAAGTGCCTGCTACTATGCCAAAAAAAAAAGGGGCATCAGTTTCTTTATCCATATTTGTCCTTTTTTTCCCTATCTTTTTTCGTCTTTCACGCACATTGTGACAATGTACATCTTAAGTTTGGAGGGAGGTTAAAGGTAATCGTAGTAGTATAATATTGATTGGATAATTGAATGATTAGATTGGTGAAATTTTGGGTTGTGAATTTGTCTTTTGTTGATAGAGAGTTGACCCCTTTTAGGGGAGACTCTAGTCAAAAAATTTCAAAAATTTTTTCAAGAAAATCATTCAAAAGTTTTCTAGCATAAGTTTACATTTTATCAAAGTCATAAGGGGTCAATTTTCTCTACCGAAGTTTAAGCAATTGCAGTGCTTTCTTAGAATTTCTTTCAAAAAGGACTAGTGAGTACTATTTTGCCATTTGAAGTCTTTTCTCTAGAGAAAGTATACTAGGTGGGGCAAGAGGAATTATAAGAGAATTTGGTGTAGTTAATGTGATCTTTAGAACGTACCTAATTTTCATAAGTTAAATCATAAGAATAAGTAACGAATATAGCATACTTTAGATGATTAGTAGCTCATTGTTAGAATCTATTACTCACAAAAAAAAATGAGAGCTTGGGTCTACTGCACTAGTTTTCGGTGTCAAGTAACTGGTAGTCTTCATTTGCCAATGTCAACTTTCACGTTAAAAGTCACCAAAACTATAAGTATGCATAGCAATTTGAGCCAATGAAGTATCAAGTAACCAGGGGCCATCATCTTCAAGTGTTGGCCTTCACGTCAAAAGAGGAACTTCATGTCTCAAGCAATGGCTAAGCTCTAAATAAAGGTTTTAGTGTTAATGGGTGTTAATCATACTTGCGACTGTTTGTCATCTATGAGAATCATTTGCTTGTAAAAGTTTAGTAGGGAGGAATTTTCACATTGAAGTGACTAAATTTGAGTATAAATGCTCTTACTTCGCCTTGTATTATAAGCATCTTGAATAAGATGAAAGATGGCACGATGTATGTTCATTGTGTTTTTGAGAAGGTAATCTTGGAAGTACATGCTTTACTTGCTCTTCGGTTAAGTCGGTTGTGTAGTTTGTATGGTCTAGTTGCTTGAGGACAAGCAATGGCCTAAGTGTGGGGGAGTTGATATTAGTTCATTTATGCATTCTTTTAGATGGTCTAAGTTAGTGTTTTAGGTTTTAGTCTAATATTTTGGGTCAATTCACTTACTTCCTAGGTTACCCTTGAGTTGTTTACTTGAATCACACATTTAACCTTAATTGAACTACTTACTCAAACTAACTCTGTGATTTTGCAAGTTAAGGCATCAAGCATCATATGACCAATAGATATGGAGTAGCTACCAGGATGAATCAAAAGTTGAAAGATTGATTTTGGCACAAAAAGGACAAATCGTAGATCCAGCTGAAGAAACCGTGTGAGAATTCTCCTGCGGTTGACAGGCAGAGAGGAAAGGCGAGAGTAAACGCGCACAGCTGCTATCATGGTTTTTAGGCAGAAGTCATCCGTGGGAGAAAATGTACGTGCCATCACGCGGCTATGCAAAGAAGAGAAACCGCGACAAAAACTGCATGCGATTTCCCATCGAGCAAGTTCGTGGTTGCTCCATTTTTTGGACAAACCCCGAGAGCTCAAGGAGAGAAACTGTACATGGTTTCTCAACAGACCCTAAAATAAAAGAAATTGTGATCTATTCTATTGCATTTTTGCCAAATAAATAAAATTTGAAACTAAACGGAATAAAGTAAATAAATACACAAAAAGTATGTAAAATAAGAAACACATGAACAAAATGATAAAAAATCACATAGGAGCATATAGGAGCACAAAAGAAGAAATTAACGAGAAAATAGTGGTACCTCTCTTTGAAGACGAGACGCAAGTGCTAAAATCACCAACAAACATTACGGTACCATTATTTAGGTAAAACAAAATATAAGAAGGAGTTCTAGCATCTTGAAAACCAAAACAAGGGAAGAAGTATAAATTCCAGCAATTGTAAGTACTAAAATACAAATCCCAACAACAAATAGGAGTCTAAAATTAAAAATCTAGCCATTAAAAATGAATTAAAATGCAAATTCCAGCAATATGTAGAAAGTAAAACACAATTATAGTAGGTCATGGGGACTAAAAATGTAAATTCCAGCAGCATAGGGGCTAAAACTGAATTTCCAACGACTTAAACAAACCAAAAGTGAATTCCCAATAATTTAAAAGGGCATTTCAATTAAGTCCTTAATTAATTGAAATCAAATGAAACCTAAAAGGTCAATCTATGAATAGCAGGGATTAAACTGCATGTTCTAAAATAGTTCTTGGGGGCCAATTAATAACACTCAAGAAAGCAAGGCTAAAATATAAATATTACATTAAAAAACAACAAAATGAACATGCCAAAATAACTAAAAATTAGAATAATCAACCACATCCTTAACTAATCAAATTAATTAACTATCAACTAAATTGAATCAAAATTAGGGATTACTCAAATATTAAATAAAGCTAAGTAGATGCAAAATGAAGCAGCAAAACTATAATTTCCCCAAATAATTTTTTCTCCATTATTCATTATTTTTCTCTATTCTCTCTATATCCTTCTTTCTCTCCGTCTTTATTCCTCTCTCTTTTTCTTTCTTTTCTCTCTTCCCTTCTCTTTTTATTGTTGTTGTTTCTCTTTTCTCTTCCTCTCCCTCTACTTTTCTCTATTTCCTTTCCTCTTCTATCTCTCCCGTTCTCTACCTCTCTCCCTTTTCCAGCTTTCCTCTCTCTCTCTCTCTCTCTCTCTCTCTCTCTAATTCTCTCTCGTTCTGGTTTCTTTTTCCCTGTTTTCTCTCTTTGTGCTTCACTCTCTATTTCTCCTTCTCTCGAAATAACAGATTAAATTTTCCCAAATTTGTTTCTCTTTCAAAAAAAAAAAAAAAAAAAGGGAGAAGGTGGAAGGAGGAGCTATGGGCTTTGGGTGGTGGTGAATGATGGATTGAAAATGGAGGTGGCAGACTGTGGGTCTTGGTTTTGGGTAGAGCTAGTTTGTTTTTCTGGTGGTTTTGTGTCTGTGGCTTTGGAGAAGGTAGTGTTTCCGAGGGATTTGGGGTGGTTGTGGGTTGCTAACCGTGGGTGGAGGTGTTGTTATAGGGCTGTGAACTGGTCATTGGTAGTTGAGGGGTAATTGTGGGTATTGATCAGAGGTAATGGTGGTTTGATTTGATGATTGGAATAACCTATTCCTAGGAAATTATTCTGGATTCTTGGGGATTCTTAGGGCAATGGTGGTTGGACCGGTGGAGGAGATGGAATGGGGATTTGGTTTTAGCTGTTTTGTTATTTTTGTTATTTTCTTGTAGGTACTGAATTGATAATAGGTGGTGGTGCGATTGAATTTTTGTGTATGGTGGCTCTATGAGGATGGTTGGCTGTGGATGATGGTCAATTAGGTGACTGTAGGGAATTGGAGGCAAAGGTTTCATGTTTGTAAGATGGAGACGATGGAGGATTGCTAAGGAATTAAGCTGATTGTGACTGATGGTGAGCCGTTTGTGGTTGTTTAGGGCAACTTGAAGAGCTATTTGTGATGCTTGTTTTGTAATTGTCTTGGTGAAGTTTTGAGCGTTGATGGCTTGTTGTGATTTTGCAGGGATTGTTTGGGTGATGGAAATGGCAAAATTTGTGGAGATTTGGGGCTAATTTGAAGATTGAATTTGTAGGTAATTTCTTGTAATTTTTTGATGGTTTTGAGGGATGCCGTGGGGTTGTTGGTGGGTTATGGTGGTTATATGTTGATTTTATACTGTTCTCTCTTGTAGGTTGTCAACAATGGCTTTTGATAGATGGAGTTGTGATTGTAATCTTGTGGTAGTTTTCTTGGATAGATAGCGATTCTGGGATTGATTTCTGGGTAATTATGTGATTGTTTATGACTGATTCTTGGGATTGATTTAGTTTGTTTCTTGTGAAAATTACAAAGGGAGACAGTCTGTGGGTGGCTTAACAATGGCGTTTTTGGATTGTTTTGTTATTGGTTTTGTTCTTTTTGTAAGGGATTGGTGATTGTGGATTGAGACTAGGTTGGTGGTTTGTTCTGATGGTTTTGGGTGGAGGTTTTGAGGTAACTGGTGGCTTATGGTGAAAGTCTAGTGGTCCAGTTTAGGGTAGTAGGGGCGGAAGAAGGTAGTCAAGCTGGGATAGTGGTGGTCAGGCGATGTTGATAAGTAGTGGATGAAATTAACGAAACCCAGGAAAGAAGAAAACAAGCCCCAGAGAATTAATATAACGAAAACAACAAGAAATCATTCCAGATTAACTCATATCAACAAACTGTAAAAAGAAAATTAGAGTTGAGAATAATACCTATTTAATCCTGTTAATTTGATGACGAACAGTTGATCCAATTTGATTGATAATAAACAATAACCCTAATTGAAGATGGCGACTACAATGTGTGTGTAGTGTGTATCTAAAAGTGGTATCTTTTGGAGTTTTTCTTTTTTTTCTTGATTCTTCTCCCTTTTTAATCCACAAAATGAGTTATTTATAGTGCAAAAGAGTCTTATCCTCCAAGACATGAAGAAAAGACAAAAATGTCCCTAACAAAAAAAAAATTACCATTTTATTCTAAAAATAAATTTTGACACAAGAAATTAAAATTAAAACTAAACTAAAAAAAGTCATGATTTTTTCTAAAACACCCAAAAAGTGAAAAAATCAAACAACAAATTTTACACACATGGAAAAATTCTGTCAAAATACATTTCGTGTGCAAAATGATCATTTTGCCCTTTCCTTGAGAATGTGATATTTACCGAAAAAATAGTAATGGATCCTCAAAATTTATCAAAAAATTAAAATAGGTTTAAAAATCTAAAAAAATGAAATTAAAGCCCAAAATTGGCCGAAAATGCATACAAGGTGTGAAGTGACTATTTTGCCCCTATAATGACAAAATATAGAGAAAAATAGCTATCGACCTTAAAAAATTGTCAAAAATTAAAAAAAAAGCTTAAAACCCTAAAGAGATGAATTTAGAACTTAAAAACAGGTGAAAATGCATCTAGATGCGAAATGATCATTTTGCCCTTAAACTAACAAATTTTACAAAAAGTAGCTATTAATTCAAAAAATTACAAAAAATTTATAAACATGTATGAAAATATAAAATATGCATTTAGAACTCCAAAACAAATGAAAAATATTTATATGCTAAAAATTACTATTTTGCCCCCAAAATTGTTAGCTTTGTCGTTGTTACCCAAAAGTCAAGATTTGACTCGAAATAGTAACAAAAGATCCCCCAATGTTAAAAAATGAATGGTGTGTCAAAATTTATTATCTACACTTGCCTATGGTAACCTTAGTATAGCAAAAGGATCACACAAGACATTGTCTAATTCTTTTGTATGCTAATGTGTTTTTCTTTCTGTTATTTATATTGCCCACACATAAGTGCAAACGTCAATTATGTGTGTGTAATACTTTAATATTTTCTCTACATATATTATGGAATGTCAAATTTGTGTTGGTGAATGTTAGTGCACTAATCCCTTTAGCAATGTTGCATGATGACATGGAAAAAAATGCAACGCTAGGTAATCTCCTTTTTTTTTTTTTTTGAGAAACCACATAATGTATAATCATAATTAGGGATGGGCAGCGCAGTTTAGTGTTTGACTCAAGTTCAACGTTAACCAACCTCGAGCAGCTCGTTTAGTAAACAACCCTGAACTCGAGCAGTAAATAATGTGTTTGAGTAGCTCATCGAGCTGCTAGAAAATACATACATAATACATACATATATATATGTACACATACATACATACATACATACATATATATACATACATATGTATACACATATATACATACATACATAAATATACATACATATATGTATATATACATATGTATGTAATTCTTATGTATGTAGCTATGTATGTATCTATGTGCGAGCATGTGTGTGTATATACATATCTATGTATATGTACATGTTTATATCTATATCTACACATGTACATATATAGACACACACACACACCTAATACACACATATATATAAAATATACACACAGATATATGCATATGTGTGTGTGACTTCATACACATAGAGTGACATACATGCACGTGATGTATATTTTACCAGCCATTCATATTCAGATTCCAATCCTTTGTTTTGTTTTTAATTTTTCTATGATAAAATGTTTTTGGTGGCTTGAGTCCACTACTACACATCCAGATCTTGTCATAGTTAGTCACATCACACTTGTGTTATAATAGGTGACATTACAACATTTGATTCACATTTCTCATACATAGTCACAATACAGCATCTTCATGGGTTGCCACCATGACACGTGAAAAAAATTTGTTGACATGGCAACCATGTTTTGTGACATTATTTTTTATTAATGTTTTTACCCTTATTCTTTGCAATTTATTCCTTGCGGGAGTGAGAATTTCTTCGTTTTTGTCCTATCTAGGTAATTGCAAAATGTTTAGATTCATTAGTTGAATTTACCCAAGTTCCCTTTTTTATTAAAGCGTTAGACAATAGAGTAAACCATTGGCTGTTTTTTTTTTTCCCATTCCCCCACAGTTACTCCTCTTAGACCCACCATTTTTTTGTTAGAATCCCCCTCTCACACAGTCCTACTTGATCGCTAGATTTTCCATTACTTGTTGCCTTTATTTCCTCGCCTTCTTTGTTCCTCACCCTTTGACGGATCTCTCTTTATGGTTTGCATCGTTGGATTGCACCAAACGAGGCACTGCCTTCATGGGAAACCATACTACTGAGACAAGTTGTCAGTCTCTCCGAGTCTTGGGGGCTTGCTTTTCTCCACAAAATTTTGGCAGAGACTTTCTTTTGCTAGAAGCTTCATTTTTGTTGGGTTTGCTCTCTCCCTCTCAACTCTGACTTTCTCTATTCTTTTTCCTTACTCGGCTTTCTCTTCTTCCATACTCTTCTTCTCGCTCTTATCAGCTTCTTCTATTTTATGTTTTGCTGCAAGTGGGAGATTTTTAGTCTATGTTGCTTCTCCCAGGTTTCTAGGCTATATATGTTTTGGGTTTTCTAAAAATTTTCCCAGTTTAATTTGTTCATCAATGGGCTACTTGGATTTTTAGTTTTTCCTGTAGTTATTGCATATTTTTTTTAGATATGCCTACTATTTGGCAACTAATATATTGCTTGGTTTTTCTTGTTATTTTCTCCTTCTTTTAAGCACTTTTCCTTCTCAGTCTATAGTTTAAGTGGGAATTTACATTTTCCTCGAAGTATTCTTCGGTGTTTTGCTATATTAAGAATTAGTTAATGCTTTCTTTAACTTATCCTTAAGATTGATTAATTGTCAACATTCATGTTTACATTTTGTTTGGGTTTGAGACTCAAGGTTAGTTTGGTGATGTGATTCAATTTATTAGTTAGATTTGCAGTCAATTTGAAGATTGTATGAAGTTGGTACAGATTTTAGTTGGAATTTGGGGGAATATTAGATAGCCATTCTTGGTTTTTTAGCCTTTTTGTCTCTTTCTTTAATTCATTTTGTAGTCCATTTTGCTTTGAAGAATTTGTCCCCTTTTGATCAAATTGTCTTCCTATTTTGTAGGTTATGTGACCACCTATCTGAAACATTGCCAACGGGGTGGGTAGAAGCCACATGTTAATACATTTAAGGTCTTTAAAACATTTATAGTTCCGAACACTTTTTGCCAATCAATCTTTTTTTTTCCTTTTCGATTCCCATGACCTCTTTACTTCTTAGTCATGCAAATTAGAAAAAAGGACAAGGCCAACTACACAAGATGATATTATTAACTGTCTCTTTAGTGAGAATCTACTGATATAGAAGTTTTATCGATAGAGAAAAGCTTGCGTCGAGTGAAAGAGCAAGTTTTTCTTTAAAATAGATGAATGTTTTGGTTATATACTTTAAGCCTTCAACAGCTCAAAAAAATTTGTTGTTCCTTTGAATAACTTTTGGATGTAGAAAAGATAAATTAACAAATCCATTAGCCAATGAATAAACATGAGAATGAGCTAGAGAGTATTATTGATGAATAACAACTTCCTTGCCTTCATTGTTCATTGATTGTGTTCTTTTGCATTTAAATAGGACATTTAAATTGCATATTAAGAGGAATGTGTATAGTGCCGGTGAAAGTAAGGGAAGAATGGGGATGAATGCTGGTTTGATTATGGGATACTATAATGAATGGTGCTATTGAGGTTTTGATGTTGCCATTAATACATATGGCAACACTAATTAGTTATGAACAAATTTTAGCTACCTTCAAACTTGACTCATAGCATCCTCACGCACTATGTAAGGCACTCTACTTGTAATTGTTTAATTCAATACGAAAGCAACTACATTATGGATTTGATTTGATTTGATTTATTTCATTTTTTTAAGGAATGGTCCAAGAGAAATGCTGAAGCTCGTCAAAAACGAAAATGTGAATCTAGAAATGATTTTAAGAGTATAGCTTGCCATCATGTTACTTGTGGAGTTGATTTGAATACCTTCTACTAGCCAAATTGAGACTTCGTGTATCCATGTAGATACCAAATTTTGATACACCATTTATCTTTCTAATATTAGAGGCATTTTTATATTTTTGGGATCAAAGTCTAATTTTTTCAATAAAAAGGGGAACAAAATCAGCAGTTCTTAGGGCAAAATAGTAATTTTTAGCATGTAAATATTTTTCATTAGTTTTAGGGCTCTAAAAGCATATTTCGTACTTTCACACATCTTTGTGAATTTTTCGTGATTTTTTCAGATTTATTATCATTTTTATAAATTTTGTTAGTTCATGGGCAAAATAGTCATTTCATACCCGAACGCATTTTTCATCAATTTTTGAGTCCTAAATTCATTTTCTAGGGTTTTAAGTTTATTTTTATTTTTTGACTATTTTTTGAGATCAATAGCTATTTTTCTGTGTATTTTCGTCAGTCTGAGAGCAAAATAGTCATTTCACATCCTCACGCTTTTTTACCAATTTTTGAGTGCTAGATTCATTTTCTAGGATTTTAAGCTCATTTTTAATTTTTGATAATTTTTCGACGCTAACTGATATTTTTCTGTGTATTTTGCAATACAGGGACAAGATAGTCATTTCGCCTTTTGAACATTTTTTACCATTTTTGGGTCCCAAATTCATTTTTAAGTCTTTAAACATGTTTTTAAGTTTTTCTAACTTTTCTGGGAGCAATTGCTATTAATAAATTTATTATTTGTATTTTTCTTAAATTTTTTATTCTATTTTTGTGTTTTTGGGAGAGAACATAGATATTTTAACTTTTTTTTTGTAGCGGTAAAATTGTAAATGTGGTTGTCAATAACATTTAGGTCTTTACTCATTTCTTGGAAGGATAAGTAATTTTGTGCACTATAAATAGCCCATTTCCGGGATTAAAAGAAAAAAAAAGAGAAGCCTAGAAAGTTTTTAGCTTTTTTCTAATTTTTGTTTTTATCTATTATACCAAGAACACAAAAAACACACACTTTTTCCTGCATTCATTTTCAAGTCTACACCAAGAATATCAAACACACACTTTTTCCTACATTCATCGTCAAGCTTACACCTTGAATATCTAAAACACACACTAGTACATCTTCAAGCCTATACCTGAACACCTAGAACGCACACTAATACATCTTCAAATCTACACCTAAAACACTTAGAACACAAACTAATTTATCTTCATACCCTACACCTAGTATCTCAAGAACACACACTAGCTAATCTCACACACTTATTTAATTTCTCTCTCACACACTCCATACATTTTTCACACAAGCTCAATTTCTCTCTCACACACTACACACACCACTCTACTTTTACACAAATTCAATTTCATCATCACACACAAAAACACACACATACATGCACATCATACACATTCCTACCCACATCACACACTCAACACACACTTCCACACACACACACATTACTCACGCACTAGCACACAACACTCACGCAAAACACATACCACACACTCACATGGTCAAATTCACTAATGCAAACAACACACTCTGCACACACATTTACACACACACATTTGCACACACAACACTCAAACGCAACTCAATACACACACAATGCACATATAAACACACAATCAGACGCATAGAACACACACATACACACACCAAACACACACACTCTGCACACATAATACACAAAACACTCACACAGCCCCACTATATAACACACACACACACACACAGAGAAAGTCAAGCATACACACACCAGCCACCCGTTAGCTCCACCACCACCAATCACCACCCAAAATCCATCCCAACCAACACAAGACCACCCAAGAACAACCATGAATTCCACCACCAGGCTAGCCATCACACACTTGCAAAATAACTAGGAACCACCAATACCCTCAACAAGGAATCACAGACACCACCCATACAAACAACTGCATAAACATTGTTGCATCTGAAAATGATTAGAGCACTAGTGGAGTCATTGACATTTGCGCCCTTGAAAGACGGTTCGGTCTGGTGACCCTTTTTGAAAAAGAAAAAGAAAAAAACCTTTGGAAAAAATGTGTGTGTGTGAGGAAAAATCGACTTTTAGTAAAAAGTGTTATTTAGAAAAAATAGTATTTTTTAAAACAAAAGAAGGCTGAGACTAAAAATGCGACAATTTTGGCCAACTGATTTCGAAAAAGGGTTTTATTTTATTTTAAAAAAATGGAGTCACCACTTGGTATGGAGTTAGGGTGTACCCAGTTACCCAAAAAAATTGTTTAACGAAAACAAAATAAAAATGTTAGAAAAATAGATTTAAAACCTTTTTTCGACTCCGGTCTATGAAAAAAACGAGAGAAAAAGGCCTTGGAGTCACATTTGAAGAAAAGGAAGGCAAAAGCTTGTGCCCAAGGCACCCTTTCCACCTAGTCGAGGCTAGTTGCAAGGTTTAATCAAATTTTCCTAAATTAACCCTAAGTTCTATCGTGTTTGGAGGTGTTTTTATGAATGCAAATCCTAAGTCTAAATGTAAGTTTCGGGAGGGTCAAAATGTCCCATTGAGGCTTGGTCGGGATTATCTCATTAATTGCGAAACCCGAGTCGAAACCTTGAGGGAGTCACAAGCATCTATGCAAAATGAAATGCAAAAAGAAAAGAAAAATAGTAATATAGATAATAAGTGGTCGAAGAAAGTAGGGATGCAGCATAACAGGTACGGAGAACTAACAACTCGTGACTGATGTTTTTCTACTTACGGAGGGAAGAACGGCCTGTCAATCCACCACTTCCCACGTATGTAGACGACTATTTCTAGTCAGATCATACAAATCTCCTAAGGTCTAAGTGAAAATACAACCTAAATGTCATGCACTGTCAAATACTAAAAAAAAATAGATAATAATGGTGATTATATACATATATAAAAATCGCGCAAAAATGATGAAAAACTAAAAGGGAATAGTGTGTGAAATGATATAAAATGCACACAAGTGTACCAAGCACTAAAATGACCTAAGGGTCTAGTATTAGACTAGCCCTTCCTAGAAATCCCCACTAGCGTTGGACTAGCAATGAAACAAGAAAAACCACAACTAGCGTTAAACTAGTGTGGTGACGAAATAATTAAGCATGCATCAAAACAATAAACATAATATCAAAAACAAATAAACATATAAAAAAAACTCATGAAAGCACGGAGGAGCACGTAACAAATAGGCGTAATATCTAGATGCGAAATCCTAAAGAAAGCTGTAAAAAATATAAGCATACAAGTACACAAAAGAGTATAAAACCTAACTATTACACCGAGGAATTTAGCTAGAATTAAAGGGGGGGAAAAGTAAAAATTGCCTATCTATTACACTTGCTATCTAAATACAAAATTTTGCTAAAAAAGCGATAAATGTAATCTAACTATTACATTGAATAGCTAAATACAAAAATATTACACTTTTTGCCAAAATAATAAAATTTAAAATTAAATAGCATAAACGAAATAAATACAAAAGAGCATGCAAAATAGGAAATATAAAAAAAATGCATAAAAATCACATAAGGTACATTGGAGCACATAAAGAGAGATTAACGAGGAATAGGAAATACCTTTCGAAAACCCGGTACAAATGCTAATCAAAATGAACAAACAAGTCAAGGTACCTCTGTATAAACAAACAAAATCTAAAATATACAAGTATTGACAAATTGAGATAAAAATAAATAAATTCTAGCAACTAGGGGGGGTAAAAATAAAGCTCTATAAAACTTAACGGGTAAAATTAAAATTCACATAAACAACGGGGAAAAAATATAAATTTCAGCAAGGGAAAAATTGCAATTATGGGGCTTAATTGAAAGAATGTAAAATCTAAGGGGGTCAAATTGCAAAATTTGGGATCTAATTGCAGAAATGAAGAATATGCATGGGTACAGTAATACTACTTGAGATCCTAGGGGCTAAAACATAAATATCCTTTTCATGGTAAAAAGAAATCAGAAAGAATTAACAGTAAAATGACACCAAAAAAAATTAAAGGCTAAATTGGCTTGATCAATTTAACTTAATTAACTGAATTAAAGATTAAATGAAGACACACCACAAATTACTAACTACACTAGAAGCTAATCAAATGAAGAACCCCTCAATTCATCCCCCAAATTCGTTTTTCTTTCTTTCTCCTACTAGAAACTTCTTTCTTTCATTTTCAAAAATTCTCTGCTTCTCTGTTTCTAGTTTAGTTTGTCTTTCTCTTCTTCTTTACCCTTTTTCTCTCCCTTTCCCTCATTCTTCTCTTCTGTTTTTCCATTTCCCTTTCCAGATTTCTGATTCTCTCTTTCTCTTCTCTCCTGGTTCACTCTTCTACTCTTCTTCTCGTTCTTTCTCTTTCTCTCACTCCCTATTTTTCTGTTTTCCTCTTTTCTCCTCTCTGATCTCTATTTCTCATTCTCTCTCTCTCTCTCTCTATCTCTCTCTCTATTCTCTTTTTTCTCTCAGCCATCTCTTCTTCTCTGGCTTCCTCTCTAGTTTACTCTCTCCTTCTCTCTCTCTCTCTCTCTCTCTCTCTCTCTCTCTCTCCGTTCTCTATTTTCTCTCAGCCATCTCTTCTTCTCTGGCTTCCTTTGTAGTTTACTCTCTCCTTCTCTCTTTCTTCCTTCCCTAGCATGTTCTCTCTATTTTACTCTAGTTCACTCTCTTTCCCTCTCGGTGGCATGCAGTGTCAGGGGAGTGATGGTGATGATCAACAGAAGAGTAGCTTAGGTGGATAGGGCTGATTTTCAGTTGTGAGGTGGTAGTTTTTGTAGCGCTTGGAGGGCTATTTTAGGCTTGCCTTAGGTGATTGATTGGTGGTATTTTGGGATTGTTTGTTGATGATTGTTGCTGTTATTTTCTCTGGCTCTCTCTAATTTGTGTGTTCCAATTTTAATAGGCATTAATTATCGCAATTGTGGTTGTGTATGTTGTTTGTGATAATCTGAGGATGATAGCAGAGGTGATTGTTCAATGGTAGGGATGGTGGAGCTTGCTCTTGGAATTAGGTGGGTTTTGGTGTGGTGGGTGGCTGTGATGGAAGGGAGACAGGAGGAGGGAAATTGGGGCTTTCTGTGAGTTTGTTTTGGTTTTTGATAGTGATGGCCGTTGACTGGGGGGGAAGTTGCGATTGAGCAGTAGGTTATGGGCTTGAGAGAGGGCATTAACGTGACTGACTAGGGCTAGTTGGCTGTGTATTGATTATATTGCAATGATAGGAAAGAGTTTTACTTGGTGGGCTTTTGGCTATTTTGGTGGAGCTGGTGATAGAATTGATGAACTGGTGGATGGATGATTTCGGTTGGGAAGAGAGGAGAGAGGGATAGTGAGATGATTTTGGTGAGTTGATGGCTGATGATGGTTGGAACAGAGGTGGGAAATGAATTCAGAAGAGAAGAAATGATCCCAGAAAAATGAACAAAGTCCCAGAACAAGAACAACGCCTAAAGACTCAATATAGAATAAAGCATATTCAACCAAAATTCACATAAATTCCTTGAATTAATCAAATTCATATATGAAAAGATAGAAAAATGAATTAGGAATAAAGAGAAAATTACAGAAGAATTTACCTTTTGAAACCTGTAGAGAGTCTGATGTTGATGAATAGTGAATGATCTTTTAGAGTTGAAGATGAACAGTAGTTGAAGATTGAGAATGGCGGCTGAAGTGTGTGTTTTATGGTGTAACAATGTGTGTTCTGATCCTAATAGTTATAAAGAACATGTGCTTTTAGGGTTTTTTTTTCTCTTATCCCCTTTTTTCTGATTTAAGGGGGATATTTATATAGTCAAGTTGATATTGGTCTCCAAGAATACTATAGAATAACAAAAATACCACCTGGTAATAAAAATTCTAATTTTATTTTAAAAAAATATTTTTAACCCAAAAAATAAAATTAATACAAAGAAATGACAGTAAACTCCTAAAATTTGTCAAAAAATTCAAAGTAGATTTCAAGGTTTAAAAAAGTAAAGATTAGAGCTTAAAACTTGACCAAAAATACATTTCGGGTGTGAAAAGATGATTTTGCTCATATAATGACAAAATGCACAGAAAGATGGCTAATTGATCAGGAAAAATTGTCAAAATTTAAAAATAAGTCTAAAACCCTAAAAAATGCATTTATGACTCAAAAATTTGTGAAAATATGTTAAAATATAAAATGATGATTTTGCCCCTAATCGAACAAAAATGCACAGAAAAATAGCTATTAGTCTCGAAAAAATATCAAAAATTAAAAATAAGCCTAAAACTCTAAAAAATGCATTTATGATTCAAAATTGGTGAAAAATGGGTTAAAAATAGTAAAATGACGATTTTATCTCTAAACTCGATATTTACAGAAAAATAGTGATCATCCCTCGAAAATATTAAAAAAAAATTAGAAACATACTTAAAAAGTTCAGAAAAATAAATTTGGAATCCTGAAATGAGTGAAAATGGTGTTCGCTGAGACAAAATTATCAATTTTGCCCTTGTACTGGTAAAATATAGAACAAAAATAACAATTAAATCTGAAAAAATTATAGAAAATTAAAAAATATGTATGAAAGTAAAAATATAAATTTAAAATCTCCTAAAGCTAACGAAAAAATATCTACAGACAAAAATTACTATTTTACCCCCCTAAGATTATTGATTTTGTTCCTTCTTTTTATTGAAAAATTAGAATTTAACTCCAAAAATATTAACATTTTCCAATATTTAAAACATAAATCGTGTAGTCAAAATTTGATGTCTACAAATATCACAGCCCACAACAGAACAATTGGTCCTTTTCTTCCACTGCCATCTAAAACCTCCATCTCAGAACCACCGTCAAATACCCAAGTCATGATACGAACCAAGCGGCGAAAACTCAAGTAAATGGAGGCATTCGAGTCATTGCTAGTGCATCACAAAACATAAGGCCGTAGTCACTCAAAATTAAGGTTTAGGATGCGTCAAGAACAGTCAAAAGGAGTAGGAGGAAGAGGCCATCCAAGGTTGGAAGGAGTACACCTGCGAAGGTTCAAAAGACGTCGCACAAGTAAGTCAGAAGGTTTCTGATGAAGGTCGCGGGCAAGGCCGTGGTGTGGCCTTCCCCATACAGTCTCTGTCAGAAAATGAGCTTCTAGTAGATTTTGGTTCTGAATTAAGGCCGCGTCATAGGCCACCCTATGGCCTACCCTACAGACTTCTCCAAGCAATTTTATGATTTTATTTGTTTTCTGCATTTTTACTTAGTTTTGACTATGTAATCTACTATTTACCTTCTATGTTAGTTACTTAGTGTATTTTATATATAAGTTAGACTTCTATCGTTGTATTTTCATTATCATTGAAGTTTAATAAGATTACGAGAGTTTTTCCTCTTTGGGTTCTCTTTGTGAAACTTGTGATTTTGTGCAAGTGATTCATGAATTCTTTGAATATCCTTTGAGTTCTAACCAACATGTGTGGTTAGAGTTTGGATCTTTTATTAATCTCGTTTCAATTCTTGGATAAAATTGGGGTTAGATTATTCTTAGATACACAAGAACTGATCCTTTGGGAAGGTTGTCCTATGAATTGTGTTCTTAATGAAGGTTCCTGTTAGGTGATTAATGAGGGGTCCCAGGTCGGATCGCATCAATTGGTATCAGAGCTTTTGGGTTCTTGGTATTAGGTGTATTCAATCTAATCTCTTGAATTCCGATTCTTTGAAATTGGATATATCTTTTCTTCTTTATTTTGTCAATTTCTACAGGTAATTCTTGTATTTTTCCTATTGTCTTTTATTAGTTACATTTCTAGGGTTTTCTATTGATTTGGGATCTTATGTCTTTATAGTAATTCTTGTGGGTATATTGTTACCTCATAGTTGTTATCGTTTTAATTAAATATTTTACAATATTTTCTACAATTTCTGTAATTTTTTACAATTTTCTTTGTATTCTTAGTGCTATCTTTGATTCAGGGCGTCTAAAAACTCTAAAAAATTTGTCTTTTGTTTCTTTGTTGATTGGATTATTGATTATTGATGATTTGTTGACTATTCGTTAATAAAAATCATCAAGAGTCTCATCCCGTTGTTCAAAAAAAAATAATCGCGTCACTGTTCATACTACTGTTCATCCAAACTTACTATTCATATGAAATTTTTGTCCAATTTTCTTATCTTGGGTTGTAAGCATTGGTGTTAGGTAGTGCTCTCTTCTTAGAAATTCCTACCTTAGTCGAACCTTTACCCATTTTTGAGTCATTAAATCCATTTGTTTGCTCAAAATTCATCATGTCTAACGAGGGAGAATTCAAAGCATTTGACCTTAGGGACTTTGCTAAAACAATGAATGCTAGCATCCAAGTAATGAGACAAACAATAAAAGCTATGTGTGAGCAACTAGAGAGGCGAGACCATTCACACTCTAGGTCAAGGAGTAGCTATAGAATCCTCCAGAGAAGGTCTCCAATCTCAGAGTCAGAAAGATCCAATGATGATGGGGTGACTGAGAGGAGGCATAGGAGAGGAGAGCCTGTGACAGCCCCACCTTACCCAGAGGCGCACCAAAGGGCTCAGCGGACTGCCTGCCTAGCTCTCGCCAGGTCTCGATACGCACTCACGCAAACGTCCGAGCGTACTTAACTTAAAATAAAATAAACTAAAATAAAATGAAATAAATAAAATACACTCATGTTATTTAACATAAGGTACAATTCACATCAAAAGTATACGTGTCCTAATATATATGATTTTTCACAAAATAGCCTAACACAGTTCGGCTATTACAATAACTGAAACTTTTATAATAATCAAAACTAGTCAGTCCGGCTTTAATTTTTCGAGCAACCTGAGTAAAGGAAAACAAATAAAATGGAATGAGCTATAATAGCCCAGTGAATGTCCAAGTCATGCAATCAAATCAAGAACTCATTATTTTAGTAAATAAAATAATCGAGCAATTAATTAATAAATCAAGATATGAACAATTTAATTTAACATGTAGTCAAAGGAGGATACAGGGCTCAACTACGGAAGCAAGCTTAACTGCAGAAAGAGCAAGTACTGATCATGTAGTCACGATATTTGGACCGAGATAATAGCTCAGGTCTTTATCAAAGAACATATCAGTTTTATCAAGCACAAACCCTAACCGCCAATCACCTTATAACCTCCGTACAAGCTACCACATCCAGGGAGATATTCTCAACCCTGGAGGGCCAACAAGCAAACAGGTTCAATCCGGAGTTGGCCTCTTTGAGGATTCACAACTCAAAAGGGAAAGAACATCAAGCCCTAAAACACCCAACACCTTATGTCCTCCCACGTGCAGTCGGGTTGACCATCCGTGAAATAACGGTGAAGTTAGTCACGGTAGTCTCACGCACACACAAATAACACATTGGTCAATAAAAGCGAGTAACACATTGCGGAATAGATGTGATAAAGTACACATCTTTCCTCAAGTAGCACAAGTATTCACATAGTAATTGCAAATTTTCGCATAATATTTATCAAATAAAATATCACATTTCATGCATCATGCACACATAAAGACACTCACCTGGAAAGCCTAAGAAAATATCTCGTGAAATAGTCGTGATGTGTTTTTGGACCCTGAAATTTAGAAGAAATAATATGATGAAAATCCGATTTAAACCCTAATTAATTTAGTAAAGAAATTCAAGAAATATCCCACTTATTTCTAGGGTTTTGGTTTTAGGGTTTCTAGGGTTTAGGGTTTAGGGTTTCATTTTAGGGTTCTCTTTTTTTAGGAACTTTGCTCATTATTAGATCATTTTACCTAAAATTTCTGCACATTAACTCTTTAATTTTAACATGTTCTAGGTTGGAAGTTTCATTTTCCATTTTTCCCTTCTTTATTCCAACCAAAATTTCGGCAGCATTTCCCCTTAAAATCGAACTAACCGAAATTTTTAAACCTGCAAGAAAATTCAACAACCCAATCCATTCAACATGTACCACAACTTCTATGTTCAATTTAAACTAAAATTCAATCAAGATTCCACTCAAATTCAAAATCCCTACTCCAAGAATCATCACCCAACTCTGCACAGGGTTGGTTTTCAGCCAACTTCGTGTCATTGCTGGGGTCAATCCACTAAGAACTAGGGAATTGTGATTACATGGTTTGAAAGTAAGTTTATAGGGCTACAACTTTTATGAAGATCATCACTTAAAATTCCAACTATAACAGGTTCAAAATCAGGCCCCAAGTTGGCTCTTCATCAAAACTGTTTACGCAGAACTGAATTTTCAGCCAACTTTGCAAGCTTTCTGCGGTTAATACACAATGAACCACCATGCAAGCTTTATACCGTTTGAAAGCCCTATGAATCTAGTTTCGAAAACAACAAGAATCATTCGAATCCAAGCTATCTACACCAAGTTATGAAAGTTTTACTAAAACTGGTCCAGCATAACTGTTTTAAGTGTTCTTAAGTTCCAACTTAAATCTTCAACTAAACCACATATAAAACATAAATTTTCAAGGTTTAAAGGCAATATACTAGTCTATCTAACCACAAGAACACTTTATATAGCAAGTAATTCTCAAGTTCTAACTAATTTCTCTAAGTAGTATTAACAAGAAACTTAGTTTTAAACTTGCATAAAAACTAATTAAAACATGAAATTAATAAGATAAGTTCATGGTAAATACCTTAGATATGCTTAGAACTTTGCTTAGAAAAGATAGAAGCCCACTTCCTATGGTGGATTTGTTCCAACTTGAGAGATGAAAGTCCAAGAAGTTGAGAGAAAATGAGAGGAAAAATGAGAGAAGAAGAGAGACCAAGAGGGCCGGCCAAGAGCAAGGAAAAAGATAGAGGAATAGGCTAGAAAAATAGAAAAGAAATGAAGGAAAAGGTAGGTAAAAGAATAACCAATAATAAAGTAACAAGAGTAAAGTTGGAATTTAGTCTTTTAATGCATTAATGGTATACTTGGATTAATTTAATTGGTGGAGCTAAATACCCTCTTATCACTTAATACTAACAATAATAAGACATAAATTATTAAAGCAAAAATAGAGTAAATTAGGGAGAGAGAGAACCGGCCAAGAAAGAAAGAAAAGAGAGAGAAAAATTTCAGCTAAGGGAAAAGAAAATAAAGCAAGAAAATAAGTGAAATTTTTGAGTAAAATTGAGCAAAAATTCAAGTAGTAAAAAGGCTAGAAAATAGTAGAATAAATTAAGCAAAATTTAAACTCTAATATAAATTAAATGGTCAAGTAAAATTATTCTAAATGTAGTACTTAAGTGTTCTTGCTTAAAATGAAAATCTTAGTTAATTAACCTAATTAACTCAAGAAATCTCCCGACTAATAAATCAAGGATTAACACTTAACCCTAAATAAGAAAAAAAAATGTCTCTTATATGTGCATTTTCTAGGGTGTTACAGAGCCAACTCGTGATGGTAACATTGGGAGCATTGAGATGAAGATCCCAACTTTTTAAGGCCGAAGTGATCTAGAGTTGTACTTTGAGTGAGAGTGAAAGGTGGAGCACGTCTTTGACTACTACCACTACATTGAAGAGAAGAAAGTTAAGCTTGCTACTATGGAGTTCTCAGACTATGTTAGTGTGTGGTGGGACCAGTTGATCACTACTAGGCAGAGATACGAAGAGCGACCTGTTCGCACATAAGAGGAAATGAAGACTATTATGCAGAGGAAGTTTGTGCCTAATCACTACTAATGCGAGTTACATCAGAAGCTACAATCATTGACTCAAGGAAGTAGGAGTGTAAACGAATACGCCAAGGATATGGATATGGCAATGATTCGGGCTAATGTAACAGAGGATTGAGAGGCCACAATGGCGAGATTCTTGGTTGGCCTAAATCAAGAGATTCAAGAAGTTGTTGAATTATAGTCCTATGTGGAGTTGGAGAACTTAGTGCAAAAGACAAAGACTGTAAAAAAGTAACTCAGAGCGAGAAGGAACAGTGGCTCAAGTTCTTCATATGGGAGATCTGGTTAGTATGACAGGAGGAGTCGAGATGAAAGGCCAAAGGACGCGAGTCAGACAAAAGATGGCAAGGGTGGTGGCAAAAGGTAGATGAAGGCACCTACGATAATAGGTGACATCCAATGCTTCCAAGTGCCAGGGACATGACCACCTGGCATCCCAGTGTCTTAACACTAGGACTATGGCCTTGTTAGATGGAGGAAGCATAGAGAGTGCTTCTTCAGATGATGAGAAAATGCCACCATTAGAGGGAGAAAGCGATCGTGAGGGCCCCATTAGCTGCGAAACTAACAAGGGAGAGCTTCTATGTGTGAAGAAAGTCTCAAATGAGCTACCTAAAGAAAGGAGGCCTGACTTGCAGAAGGAGTTGATCTTTCACACTCGTTGTCTCATTAGAGACAAGGTATGTAGTATTGTCGTTGACTTTAGTAGTTGCACTAATCTTGTGAATTCATTGTTGGTAGATGAGTTTGATTTGAGAAAAATGAAGCATCCCAAGCCTTATAGATTGCAGTAGGTGAGGGATAGTAGCGAATTGATTGTGATCAAGCAAGTCGAGGTCGAGTTCACCATTGGAGCATACAATGTGATGTGGCGCCTATGGGAGCATGTCACTTACTACTAGGGCGTCCGTGGCAATTTGATCACAAGGTGATGTATAATGGATTCCGCAATTAGTGCTCATTCATTTGGCATGGAAAGGACATCACACTTGTGCCATTGACACCGCTAGAAGCTCATAGGGACTATGTGAAACTGTCCAAGGAGCTTGAGATTGCGAAGAAACAGAAAAATATGGTGAAGAAGGATCTTACTAATTCTCATTATTCTCTTCCACACATTTCTTCTGTGTAGGTACATGATGTTCCCTCAGTTGGAGTCATGAAGAAACAAGATTTGAAGATGAATCTTCGTGAAGAGGAAAGGAATAATACGAAGCAAGCGGCGAAAGCTCAAGTAGATGGAGCATTCGAGTCATCGCTAGTACATCGCCAAAGCATAAGGCCTTAGCCACTCAAAATAGAGATTTAAAGGCATCAAGAATGGTTAAAAGGAGTGAAAGGAAGAGGCCATGCAAGGTTGGGAGGAGTACACCCGAGAAGGTTCAAAAGACATCGCACAAGAAAGACCGTCAGAAGGCTTCTGATAAAGACTGTTGGCAAGTCTGTGGCGCAGTCTTCCCCATGGCGTTCATCAGAAAATGAGCTCCAACAGTTTTTGGTTTTAATCAAGGCCGCGCCGGAGACTGCCCCACAACCTACCCCACGGCCTTCTCCAGCAATTTTATGATTTTATTTATTTTCTGCATTTTTATATAATTGTTGACATGTAATAGACCATTTTCCTTCTATATTAGTCACTTAGGGTATTTTTACATATATAAGTTTGACTTTTATCATTGTATTATCATTATCATTGAAGTTTAATAAGATTACGAGGGTTTTCCTTTTTGAGTTCTCTTTGTGAGACTTGTGATTTTATGAGTGATTCATGAATTCCTTTGATATCGTTGAGTTCTAACCAACTTGTGGGGTTAGAGTCTGGAATTCTTTATCAATCTCATTTCAATTCTTGAGTAGAATTGGGGTTAGATTGTTCCTAGATACACAAGAATGATCCTTTGAGAGAGTTGTCCTGTGGATTGCATTCTTCACAAAAGTTCCTGTTAGGTGATTAACGAGGAATCTCGAGGCAAATCACATCAATTGGTATCAGAGTGCATTTCTTCTGTGTAGGTACATGATGTTCTTTCAGTTGAAGTCCTAAAGAAACAAGATTCGAGGACGAATCTTCTTAAAGAGGAGGGAAATGATACAAATCAAACGGCGATGCTAATGCATTCGAATCAAATGGAGGCATTCGAGTCGACACTAATGCATCACCAAAGCATAGGGCCTTAGCCACTCAAAATCGAGATTTAGAGGCGTCAAGAATAGTCAAAAAGAATGGGAGGAAGAGGCCATGTAAGGCTGGGAGGAGTACACCCGCAAAGATTCAAAAGACGTCGCACAAGAAAGGCTGCCAAAAGGTTTCTGATGAAGGCCGCGAGCAAAGCCATGGAGTAGCCTTCCCCACAGCCTCTGTCAAAAAATGAGCTCCAACAGTTTTTGGTTCTGATCAAAATTGGGCTGGAGGCCGCCCCACAGCCTACCCCACGGCCTTCTCCAGTAATTTTACGATTTTATTTATTTTCTGCATTTTTATTTAGTTTTTGACGTATAATAGACTATTTACCTTCTATATTAGTTACTTACGGTATTTTTACATATATAAGTCTAACTTTTATCGTTGTCTTATCATTATCATTGAAGTTTAATAAGAGTTGTGATTTTGTGAGTGATTCGTGAATTCTTTTGATATCCTTGAGTTCTAACCAACGTCTAGGGGTTAGGGTTTGGAAATCCTTTATCAATCTTGTTTCAATTCTTATGTAGAATTGAGATTAGATTGTTCTAGATAATAAGAACGATCTTTTGGGAGGGTTGTCTTGTGGATTGCATTCTTCACGAAAGTTCCCGTTAAGTGATTAACAAGGAGTCTCGGGATGGACCATATCAAGTCACCTCTGCAAAAAGACCAACTACCATCACCATATCATCACCCAAACACCCCTTTAACTAAAACCCGGAAGTTCTAGCCCTTGTCCACTGCATTACCAATGGACAGTCACCCATCGTTCTGTAACAAATCATCACCGTTTCTATCAATACAGGTCCAATACTGCCAAAACCTACAAAGAAAAACACAGCAAACCACAACACAAAAAAAAAAAAAAACAAAACACAGCCAACAGCCCAGACAGACAACCCATAAACCACCGGTGACCACAACCACAACCCCAAACAGCCCCTTCACCTATAGTCAATAGGACACCACCGATGTCCCAACCACCTAGTGCCAATCCGTAGCTATTCCAGCCCCCCAATCTATCAAGCCGACGTATATAGACCAGTACCATCAAAAGCAATCAACCACCATCGAAGCCAATTGGCTACTAGTTATGAACCCAGTTAGCCATAGTGCCACACGGCCACCTCTTCTCTATCCACCGCCTACTTGAAATAGTCAGAAAATCATCACCATCGACCTCCATCCCTCAACGCCATTGTTACCAAGCAAATTTCAAATCGACCGTTGCCACAATACCACAACAGACCACACATAACTACCGACGCCATCAAATGCCATTCACACCGTGGACCACCATCAGCGGCTGAACCACCAACGTCTTCACCTCCATCGCTCCCTACCCAGGTAATCCCTTAGCCCCCTTTTCTCAATCCTAAGTTATTTGCATTGAAAGGAGGAAATCGTGCAGCTAGTTGACGAATTGAGTATGAATCTAAAGAGCTAAGTTTGGGTATGTTGATTTGAGAATTTTGATGAGAGAGAGAAAGAGAGGAAGAAGAAGAAAAAAGGCAAGAGAAAGAGCTACAAGAGGGGGAGATTGAGGGAGGAAAAGAGAAAATAGAAGAAAGAACGGGAAAGATGGATAGAGAGGGAGAAATTTCGATGGTGAGAAAAGAAAAATGAAATTTGATAGAGAAGAAATTGAACGAGAATGGAAGAACAGAGAGAAGGCATCAAAAAAAGAGAACATAAATACGAGGGAGAGAAAGGGAAACGGCTAGAATAGAGAGAGAAAGAGGCATGGAGAGAGTAAGAAAGAAGACGATCTTGGGAAGAGTGGTTAAATGGTGATAATATCTATTTTGATTTTATTTTAGTCAATTCATGATTCCCTTTTCATTTTGGTTTAGCTAATTAATCCGTTAAATAAGTTTTCATTCCTGAAAATTGTAGTTAATTAGAGTAATTTAGCTATCTAATTGAGCTTTAGCCTTAGTTTGGCATATTCATCTAGTTATTGCTATCATTAAAAATTTATGTTTATGCCCTTGTTTATGCTTTGATATTATCGATTTTCCCTTTAAAAGACTTTTAATTTCTCCAATCATGTCCCTCCTAATTCATGGATTGACCCCACAAAATTTACGTTCTTTCAGTTAACTCTCATAATTTTACAGATTTACCCATATCTGCTGGAATTATATTTTTATCCCCCAATTTTACTTTAATTTTTAGTTGCACCCCTTAGACTTACATGAATTTTCAATTTTATCCCTTAAACTTCATGAAAATTTATTTTAGTCTCCCTAGTTGTTAGACTCCACATGTTTACCCCAAATCGTCAATACTTACATATTTTCATGCTTTTACTCATTTATGTCGTGATACATTGACGTGTTCATTTGTATTCTTAAACATTGGTATCGAGTTTTCAAAGAGATATCCCTATTACTTGTTAATTTTTCTTTATATGCCCTAATGTGATTTTTTATACATTATTTTTTATTTTACATCCTTTTCGCATATTTACGTACTTAAGTTATTTAATTTCAAATTTTATTATTTTGGCAAAAATGTAATATTTTGTATTTAGTTAGTCAATGTAATAGTTAGATTATTTCTCTCATATTTTTTAGCAAAAATTTTGTATTTTAGATAACAAGTGTAATAGATCGATTATTTTATTTTTACTCTAAAATTGTAGTTAATCCCCCAGTGTAATAGTTAGGGCTTATGTGCCTTTTGTGTAGTTACATGTTTTATTGCTTTTCTTAGGATTTTTGCGTCTAGATATCATGCTTAACGTGATATGTGCTCGTACATACCTTTACATGTCTTGATATGTGTATTTGCTTTTGATTTATGTTTTACTATTTTTAAATCATGTTTTATGTTATTCCGTCACCGCACTAGTCCAATACTAGTTGTGGTTTTTCTCGCTACCCTGCTAGTTCAACGCTAATGGGAAATTCCTAGAAGGGGCTAGTCCAACGCTAGAATCTTATGTCATTTTAGGGATAGTTTTGCTCGCGTACATTTCATTTCATTTCACAACACATTCTCGTTTTTTAGAGTTTGCCATATTTGCATGACTTTTAAATATATATTTTATTATTATCTATTTTAGCATTTAATAATACATGACATCTAGGTTGCATTTCACTAAGAATTTAGATCATTTGTATACTCCGACTAAAAATAGTCATCTACTTACGTGGAAAACGGTGGATTGACGGGCCGTTCTCCCCTCCGTGAGTAGAAAAATGTCAGTCAGGAGTTATTAGTCTCCTGTATCCATTATGTTGTATCCCTACTTTCTTCACTTACTATATATTATTGTTTTCTTTTTTTTTTTGCATTCCATTTTGCATATACACTCGTGACTCTCTCGAGTTCTCATTCAAATTTCACAATCAATGCGATAATCTCGATCAAGCCTCAATAGGACATCTTGATCCTCTTGATACTCACATTTAGATTTAGAATTTGCATTCATATAGATGTATCCAAACTCGATAGAATTTAGAGTTAATCTAGAAATATTTGATTAAACCTCGCAATTAGTCTCAGCTACATAGAAAGGGTGTCTTAAGTGCGAACCTTTACTTTCTCTTTCTTCAAATGTGACTCCCGGACTTTCTTCTCTCGTTTTTTCGTAGACCGGAGTTGAAAAAGTATTTTTAAATATTTTTCTAAAAAATTTTATTTTTGTTTTGTTAAATAATTTTTCGGGTGATTTGGTACACCTTAACTCAATACCAAATGATGACTCCATTTTTTAAAATAAAACTCTTTTTCAAAATTAGTTAGCCAAAACTGTTACATTTTTAATCCCGGCCTTCTTTTGTTTTTCAAAGTACTATTTTTCCTAAATAACACTTTTTCACTAGAAACTCGAATTTTTTCTCACACATGCTCACAATTTTTCCTAAAACCTATCTTTTCGAAAAAAGTCACCAAACCAGACTGCCTTTTTGGGTGCGACTATCAGCAACCCCACTGTGCTATCGATTTTGGACGTGACAGATTTTGGCTACTCCACTAGGGATCACTAGTTAGTCCGAGCACTAGGATTAGCCATATTTTCCTCCTTTAACCCTTTTATTCCATCGCGTTTAGATGTTAGGATTGCATTTTTGTTTTTTAGGTTTTTAGGGTTTGTTTTTACATTTCACACCCTTCGTCTCTCATCTATCTATGTGATGTATGTTTTATTTATCTTTGCTTTATGCGACCACCTTTGCATTTGGGGAAGGGGTTAGTCACCCTTAGAGCCCACGCTTTATCATTCCATCCTCTCATAAGGAGCACTTCATACGTGCATTCGATATTTTACCCTTTTTATCTTTTTGGTGGTTGTCACCCACCTATCCCGATTAGGATTTATCTACTCGGACATGTGATCGTGTCACAATGTTCACGTGACCATGTCTAGGAGATCACTCGAACTCTCGGCTTGAGTCCATAAGTCTACAGTTTCGGGACTTTAAGAATAGATCCACTCGGACATGTGGTAGGGGCACAATGTGCACGTAGTAGTGTCTGGGGGATCACTTGAGCCACCGATTAAGGGCTTTGGGATTGATGACCCTTACCCTTGGGTTTGAAGGTTTGGGAACCGACAGCCTAATCACGTCTAGATTCATTAGTGAGCCCAACCTCATGCATCCATATAAAATAAGCCTAGGGTAGAGTCAGCCTTATCCTATCAGGTACACCAGGCATGAGAGGAGGGAATCCACCCCCCTTTATATGCCTTGTTATGCCATTTATTGCTATTTGTTTTGACAATGTGTTATGTGATATTTGTTTTGACAAATGTGACTCCCGGACCTTCTTCTCTCGTCTTTTCGTAAACCGCAGTCAAAAAAGGGTTTTTAAATGTTTTTTGCAAAATTTTTATTTTTGTTTTGTTAAATGATTTTTTGGGTAATATGGTACACCCTAACTCAATATCAAGTGGCGACTTCATTTTTTAAAATAAAACCCTTTTTCAAAATTAGTTGGCCAAAATTGTCACATTTTTAGTCCTCACCTTCTTTTGTTTTTCAAAATACCATTTTTCCTAAATAACACTTTTTCACTAAAAAATCGATTTTTTTCTCACACATGCGCACAATTTTTTTGAAAATCGATATTTTCGAAAAGGGTCACTAGACAAGACCGTCTTTTTGGGGAGCAATAGTCAATGACCCCATCATGCTATCGATTTTGGACGCGACAATCTGACATTGGCATTTCGAGCAGGATTGTATATCTCTGCAGTTAGAAGCTAAAAATGTAAGTTAATTATTCTTACTACATAATTGTGGACATCAATCAGTAGCCATTTATTTGCACCATTAAAACATTATAATGCAAAATTCAATGTTTATTATTTACTTCAATAAGAAGAAATGACACAATTTAGGAGAGACAACTCTCCTAAGAAAATAATTGATAAAGAAATTTTAGAGAGGGACATTGGACAATAATCTGTTTGTTTAGTTGGGGGTAGTCCCCTACCACATCTAGGACCACATGCACTAGTGAGGAAGGCTTAATGGCGTCTTCTTCAGTCTACCTTTGTTTTGTTAAAGACTTTTAAAGTAGTTACATGTTATTTATGTTAAGTAGAATAGTTTGCTAAGAATTTATTTTTAGTAGTTTATTTGTTTGTTGAGTTCTAGACTATTCTCAATTATTCATTGTAAGCCTATTTAAAGGACTCTCTTGGACGATTTTAAGGATTCAATGATTAATAATATTTCATAAGTTTTCTCAATTGAGATTATTCTTGATTCCTTGCTGATTAAGAACCACTCTAGTTATTATCTAGCTTGTCTCGTGCCTACCAAAACCTTGGTTTAGAGTTATTATTCTTTTTGTTTTGATCATGGCCCTTTAGATTTGTTTATATAGATTTACTTTATTTTGTATAAAATAAATCTATTGACCTCGCAAGGGTTGTTTTCATTGAAGGAGGGATTAATTCAAGGCAAGAAACTCCATGTCATGGTTACCTTGGTTTACGAAACATTGTTGATCAAGAGTTCAACGAGTTACATATTTAGATTTCAAAGTGATATCGATGCAATTTATACTTCTGCACATATCAAATATACCTGCAATCAACAAAAAAGTGGCGAAAGAAAACCAAGGCTTCTAATAGAAAAGTTAAGCTTCCTATAAAGAGCAATAAATGACGCTTCGACAAGATAAATGGACCAGAACTGAGCTTGTGGAGCCGCCCACTCCAAGATAGAGAGTTCGTAAGCTACTACAAACCTAGCCGCCCTATTGCAGTGGTGTCAGATAGCACCATGACACCTCTTTATCATAATTTCGATCCCATCGGACCGTCCATAAATTGTCGAAACTCATATTTATCGGTATATTGGACTAGAAAAAAGTTGATAGACATCTATCCGTGACTAAAAAATACTAAGGAAACAGATGCTAGCAGATGATAGACTCGTCCTGTAACTGATAAGAAGATAGGCACAAGATGCCATAGGCAGTTACAAACTAAGAAACTCAAAGGCCATAAAGCTTACTTATAAATTCAAACTGCTCCAATTACCAATTAATTTCCAGTAGACAAATCCTAAATCATAAAGAATTTAAAATCTACCAAGTTCATTGAAAGAAAAGTTTCAAACCTGGAGCTATTTCCCATTCCAACTAGGATTCAAGCCAATTATCAAATTTACAATCGTCTTCCTATTACTAGTAAGGTTAGATTAAGCACTAAATTTACAATTCCTCTTGGGTTTGACAGGAAAGATCGAGGAGTGAGGGAGGAACGGGACATATCATGATGCAGAAAATTTTCTCTACTAACAAAGTGACAACGTGATGTTAATTATGTAAGTTTGACTTGTTAAATCATAACTCACTTATAGGTTAAGTTCATCCAAAATCCACCAAAGGTCTGTAGAAGATTTATAAATAAGTATTAAAGTAACATTTATTTTCAAGTCATTCCTGTTGCTTAAGTTCAATTTAGTTTAAGATTCAAAAGTTTTTTTTTTTATTTTTTATTTTCCTATTGATACTGACTTAGCCATTGGAATGCAGCCGGAGAGAGAACCTCGTCTCTTCTTGCCATACAAGAGTACGACTGCGTGCCACAATCCAACCTAGGAGTTGAATGGAGCAACTAGGAGTATAATGTAGCAAAAAGGAGAGGATGTTAGTAGATTTATTTGGTGTGTCTCTATATATATATATATGTATGTATGTATGTATATATGTATGTATTTTGGTGCTACATCAACAATTGTGTAGATATTACTTTATACAAATTGAATAGAATTTGAATCGTTAATTGGAAAATTAATTTCAAATCTAAAATGAATATAATAATATTATTTTGTCTCCACTAAATTTTGATTTTGGACCTACTTGCAACTCTATAAACAATAATTTTTCTTTTGGCATTTGGTTCGTGTCATGGACTGATAATAAGTCTCAACTCTATGACCAATATTAATTTGTTGTGAACATGCATAATTTCTTTTAATTCGGAGGATAAACATAAATCATTATCTGTCTGAAACAAATATTGAACATAATGAATCAATTACTTTTTAATTTGGTTACAAGCCAAGAAAGCAACCTGATAATAACAAAAAGAAAATTTGTAATTATCGCATACTATTGTTAATTTTTGGCTGTTCAGCATTAAAAAAGACAAAACTGTTTTTAAACGTCAGCTTCATGTCAAATTAATTTTTTTGCCCCACTTTCTAAACCCTCCACCAAAAGAAAATTTTATGGGATGCTCAATAGCCACAATATTTGTGTTTTCTTTTCCATTTATGTTTTTTTCTATCATATAAGAAACAGAAAGTTGTGTTTGAATTTGAATAACATGTTCTCTCACGTTTTTATCATAAATCCTCACAATAAATTCTGGGGTTAAAAAGGGAAAAAAGTAAATTTTCGGCCAAAAGCTTTTTATTTTTTTATCGATTAAAAGAAATAAAAAAGAACATCCTTTTTGTTCAATTAAAAACAGGTTCACAACCCAAAATATGGCACTGCCCCCAAAACCCTCCAGTGAAAAACCCTTTCTTCCTCTTCCTTCTCAGTCAGAGCTTTTCACTTCTCTCTGCGTTTCTCAAGTCCAAGGTACGCCGCTGTCTTTCCTTCTTCCTCCTTCCCTCCCTCCCTCTCCCTCTTCTGTTATTTGATTGGACGTTCTTAGTTGGTTATTGGTTTCTGGAAAATGGGATTGCCGCCCATTTGTTTGAACATTTTTCTTGTCCCTTGTTTGAGCTGCATCTTTTATTACAAATATTAAGAGTTGAAAATTTGTAGTAATGGTCTTTAAATTTTTGGAGCATCTCATACATTGAAGTGTTTTGGTGCACATAAGCCAATCTAAAAGTGCAACACAGGGTTTTTAATTAGTATGTTAGAAATGTATGTAAAAATGTGAGACATATGAAAATATCAATCAGACAATTGGTTGCACATAAGTTCTAGATTTGCCTGTCTGGCTCATTGGTCAGTAGATGTTGGCTTTGTTTATCCATGGAAATTCTGAGTGTTCGTGTTGAAATTTGGTGTGAATTGAGTGTTCATGGGTATTATATCCATTTGTACTTTCATATAAGTCCGCAAGTACGTAGATAAACACGTGCTATGAAGTAATTTGGGGTTCGTATATTACGAGATTAAATTGATGATCCTTTGGACTTGTTGGGTTTGTGAACTGACTCTGCTATATATTTGCTGGGGGTGCTTTTTTCAGTTTCCTAAGATTTTACATTTTTCTTAGGCTTGTCATGTCTGCCTCCTATCGAGCAACTACAGAACTATTGCAGCGCATTACAACTGTATCTATCCCTCAGTCGGAATTGTATATTAGGGACTCAAATGTGTCCATGATGAAGCCTGGTTGCTTCTCACAGAAATTTTTGGTGCCATTTGGGTTTTGCAAGAAAGTAGATTGTAGAAGTAAAGAAAGTAGAATTATTGTTTCAACATCTAGTAGAAGTCGTGTTGAAACTGCTGAAGATGATGCTCACAGACTTACATATAAGGATGCTGGTGTTGACATTGATGCTGGATCAGAGCTTGTTAGAAGAATTGCCAAGATGGCACCTGGAATTGGTGGATTTGGAGGGCTGTATCCTCTAGGTATAGACCCATTGAATCTTTGTTTTCGTCTTTTTTCCCTTTTTGTGATTATTTTTCACATGGCATGTAATAATGCATGTAGAAGTTACCAAATTATATCACTTAAACATCTGAATATTAGCAACTGGAAACTTCCTTGGGCATCATTGTAAATTTGCAGTATTCTTCTGTTTGATATATGAACTAAACAACTCTACTTATGTAACTAATCAAAATTTTGGAAGGCTAAATTTTAGTTGTTTTGAATATTTTGTGGTTTGTGCTGGAGATGGTTTGCAGTTATGTGAAGCAATGCATAGCGGTAGCAACAATTAATGCTTGGGTGTCAAATAAACTCTTTTCATACTCTGTGTTGTCTTCTATTACATGTTTACCCCTCTTGATTACAATAATTTGGTCAGCAATTGATTTGGACCTACAACTCTAGGAAATGTGTTGTCATGGCAATTGTTTTACTGTGGCAGAGTCTGGCTAGCAGATATTAGATGAAGAGAAACCTATTTTTTTCTTCTTAATGATGTTGTTAAGAGATTGCTTAAGTTTACCTATTTCCCCTGTTCCCTTTTGTTCATAACTACTTGAGAATTTATTTAGGCATAAAGAGGAAGCATGCCCTCCATGGAAAGCGTTTGATCATCCATCTGTTCAAGATACAATTACGTATTTCCCCTGTTCCTTTTTGTTCATAACTACTTGAGAATTTATTTAGGCATAAAGAGGAAGCATGCCCCCTACATGGAAAGCGTTTGATCATCCATCTGTTCAAGATACAATTACCTATTTCCCCTGTTCCTTTTTGTTCATAGCTACTTGAGAATTTATTTAGGCATAGAGAGGAAGCATGCCTTCCATGGAAAGCGTTTGGTCATCCATCTGTTGAAAGATACAATCATTGGAAGCTTTTAGCAAGTTTTGTTATGTCATATATTTTTCACACTACCACTGAAAAGGTGTACTGAAAAAAGTTTGTCCACTGAAGTACCGTATTTCTTTTCCTCCCCCCTAAATGATTTTTGTTTCTTGCTACACATCAATCCACACCCTATTCCCATTTTGCGCATGTGTGCCTGTGTCTTTTTTTTTTTGGTGTGAGGGGCAAACTTACCTTATTGATGTGTCTTTTTATTCAATTTTAGACAAGATAGAGTCCCCTTTGGTTTTCTCCAAGTCAAGCCAGTTCCAATTTTAGTTAGTAGCTTATCATGGTGTAGCCTGTGTTCTCAAACACCCTAAACATTTCTATCTTCCTCACTTCTGCCAATTTAGTAATTAAATTTCTGTAGGAAAGTTTCAATAGCTGCATCCTCCCTTTTGTTTTTGTCCCTGTTTGTGACTTCCGCAATTGGAATCTGATGCTTGTAAAAATGGAAAAAAAAAAAAAAAAAAACTTACCAATGATAGGTTTCTTTTAGGATTTTTGTTGTTTCACCATGCTTCCTGCTAAATGCTCCTGTAAAAAATGGGAAAAAAGCTTACTAATTATAGGTTTCTTTTAGGAGTTTTGTTGTTTCACTATATATCCTGCTAAAAACTCTCTCTTTCCAGATCTTACTTCCTTAGAGAGTACTTTTCTTTGCTTGTCCTTGTCTTCTTGGTATTCTTCTAAGCTGCTCCTCCATCGTGTATGTGTAGCTTCTTCATTATCCACACTTTTTCTGTGAAGCCAGTTTTTTGGCTTGTATTTTTTATTTGGGAGACATGATCCTTATGTTACTTATCCTTCAAGGATTGGAGAATGCGGCTATGTTTCTGCTCCCAAACTGCATTATTATGCATTTACATCAAATAACATCCTATTGTTGAATGAGAAGTTTTAGATAGAGGAAACAAAATATCCCATTTGATGCTCTATTTTTTTATCTAGATAAAATGATGATTTAGATTGATACAACATAACACTCTGTGGACTTAGTTTTCTGCTATCCTTTTCATTTGACTATTAGTTACTATTCTGGCTGAATGTGCAGCTGGGTGTTAGTATGACATAAGATGCTTGGACACTCAGTCATTTATGAAAAGGATGTCAGCCATATGTTGCATGATGAGTCCTGCGATTGCGTCTATTTGCTCATCCCTTTTCACAACCTTGAATAAGTTATCTAGGTTTGCAAACTTTATTAAGGAGTTGTGAGAACTGTGATTTATTCCAATGCATTTCATATGCCTACATTAATTAAGTGTACTTTTTGTCCACCCTCGTGTCCTTTCTTTTCTGTCTTCTTTTAAGGTGTTAAAGGAAAAAATTTATCTTGCATGGGATGATTTTTCCAGTGTCCACTATCGTATTGACTAATTTCTTTAGTTTGTCTTTTCGGTACATCATTCAAGCAGGTGACTCCTATCTTGTGGCGGGTACAGATGGTGTAGGAACAAAACTCAAGCTTGCATTCGAAACTGGAATTCATGAGACCATTGGGATTGATCTGGTAAATACCATGCTGTAATCAGTTTTCTGTATTTGGACTACATTGCTAAACCTAATTATTGACCTTTGGATCAGGTTGCAATGAGTGTTAATGACATTGTCACTTCCGGAGCAAAGCCTTTGTTTTTCCTTGATTATTTCGCTACCAGCTATCTTGACGTTGATCTTGCAGAAAAAGTATTCATGTCTACTTGGTCATCATCGTACTTTTTACAGAATATGAAGCTCTTTAGCAAGATTATGATTGGTCAGTGCTTATGCAGGTCATAAAGGGTATTGTTGATGGTTGCCAACAGTCTGATTGCACTCTTTTAGGAGGAGAGGTATCTGTTTTTCATTTTCCTCTGTTCTTAGGAAGGAAGAAAGGCGGAAGGAAGTCTGAATTTCTACCTTGATTATAACTGGTGACTGTGTATAATACTCATATTCACATGAGGCATTGCATGCTTTCTTCAAAATGTGGTTCTTCAGCTATTCTTAAATTCATAAGTCAGTAATTGACATGCGGCAATGTATATTTCCATTGAACTGTGGTTTTTTAAATATTGTATAAACTCATAAGTCAGTAATTATTCAACTGCACAGCAGCTTATTATTCTTTTCATTCTGTGAATAATTGAAGGCTTTCAATTGGAAATTATAATATTCAAATTTATATACTTGAGCTTCTTTGATCTTACTCATGTTATTTGTAAAGTTTTGTTTGCATGGACCAAAATGAGGAACATATTTTGTTGAACTTTACATGGTCTGATGGAACTAGTTTTCATGATTTGAGTAGTTCGTGAGATTAAACCGGCAGGAGTTGACATATCTTTTGTTCTCTTAATTGAAGTTGACAAACTGCATATGCCTTTTCAGACAGCAGAAATGCCAGATTTTTATGTGCATGGTGAGTACGATCTCAGTGGTTTTGCAGTTGGCATTGTAGGAAAGGATTCAGTAATAGATGGGAAAAACATCACAGTTGGAGATATGCTTATTGGTCTACCATCTAGCGGAGTCCATTCAAATGGCTTTTCTCTAGTTAGAAGGTTGAAATTGTTCGTTCTAAAGAAGTGATTGCTTTTTAGTTGTTTCTATTTGCAATTGTGTCAGGGCATTAAATAATAAAATTGTTAAATGGGCTGTTCCTGCAAATTTCTTTCAATTGTACCTGTAGCAATTCTACTTTTTACCATCACAGGGTTCTCAAGCGAAGTGGTCTTTCTCTCAAGGACCAACTTCCTGGTGGATCCATCACATTAGGTGAAGCTTTGATGGCACCAACTGTCATCTATGTTAAGCAGGTCATACTTCAATCCTGTGAATGTTGCTTTATCTTATATGTGGGGTATTAATCTCCATGTATTTGCCAACTAAAGGTGCTTGACCTAGTTAGCAAGGGAGGAGTAAAAGGTATAGCCCACATCACTGGAGGTGGTTTCACAGATAATATACCTCGAGTCTTCCCAAAAGGTCTTGGAGCTGTCATTTATAAGGACTCTTGGGTGGTTCCTCCTGTTTTCGATTGGATTCAAGAGGTGGGACACTGTTTCTTTGATGACCTTAATTTGTTACTGAGATTCCTTTAAAGGAATGCCCTTTTACCTTTTTACATGTCGGACTTCCATTTTTTTCTCGTAATGTTTTTTTTTTCTTATGCACAAACTTTCAGACAAGTTTCCCTTTTACTTTTATTTTTATTTTTATTTTTATTTTACTTACCTGTGAATTTTATAGGCCGGAAGAATTGATGTGGCTGAAATGAGACGGACTTTTAATATGGGCATTGGAATGGTTTTGGTTGTCAACAAGGAGGCTGCACATAGAATAATTGGGGAGCAGGAAGCAAATACAGCGTACTGCATTGGTGAGGTTGTAAGTGGTGGTGGAGTGAGCTACCAGTAATGGGTATTTGAAATGTTAAAAAATAGCAGCATTAAGAAAATATTCGTCTGGTGAATTGACAGCCAGGATTTTTGGGCATTTCTTTTGACGGTTGTTTCTTGTAATGGCATTACTTTGTGTTGGAAGTGTAAGCGAGTTGATGCTTGAAATTTGGAACACACCTCTCTCTGGTAACTTTTGATGATGAGCTAATTCTTGAAATTGGGTTTCCAGTTTCTTTGATCTATTTGATGCTATTAGGATCCACGAGTGAATTATAGATAAATGGGATGGTGCACATAAGCTCCCACCGGTGGTGTAATACACACAATATACATTTAAAAACAGACATGAGGAAAGAAACGAAACAGGTCCTTTTTGTTTTTTTTTTTTGGGAAGTTAACATATTTTGGAATTCACTTTTCAAACATGGATATTGTTTTGCACCCAGATCTAGTTATTGTGTTCTAATTTGAATTTATGCTCAAGTGTGAAATTCAATGAGCTTCATTTGTTTACTGCTAATTTCTAAAAAATTATATTTATTCAAAAAATGGAGTGGGTTGGGTTTGCGTTTTTGATTTGAGGTTTGTTAACGATGATGGAAAAAAATTTTCCTTTTTTTTTTTTTACATGAATACAAATAATGGTAAAAATCATATTTATCCGGAAAAGAAGAATGGGTTGGGTTTGCGTTTTTTATTTCAGGGTTTTTAACGATAATGGAATTTTATTTATTTATACATGAACAGTCATTAACTGTGATAAAAAAGCTTTCTTTTCAAATCTGCACTCTAGTGAGGACTATAGCGCACCAAAATTAAAGTTAAATTTTTTTAAAAATCCAATAAAATGTGCCAATATTTTACTTTTATGATTAGTGTCGCTGCCAATAGTTGTTAAAACTTTTATCATTTTAAACAAAAGTTAAAATTTTTTTTAAAGTTTCATTATTTTAAACAATAGCAAAAAAAGAAAAAAAAGGTATCGATTGCTCAGTCAAAGTCTAATTCATTCACGGGTCGTTCAGTCTTTTGACCAGGCAAGTATCATTCATTGTTCGAGTAGTAACCAAATGCTGGTAATTTCAGACTTCATGGGCTTCACCTTGGGCAACGTTATAAAACAGAAACCATTGCTTTCAGGTTCAGCATCATCTGAATTCTCTCTACTTCTTTTTCTTCTTATTTTGTCTTAATCAAGTCGAATGTTTCTAGTTTTCGGTATTCCTCCACTTGCTTCATCCGTCCTTGTAATTTCAAGTTAGTTTTATTTGCTTATATTGATGTGGTTTTTATGTCTACTGCAAACCTTTTTTGTTTTTTAAGTAGATGTGCTTTATTGTTTTTAATGTTTGTCTATGTTAATTTAATTGATTGTGATAATGTGAAAAGGAATATGTGTAGCTAAAGAAATTTTTAGTGGAACTTAATTTTTCATATTCAACCTTGGATTGTAAATAAAATAACGTATACTTTATTAGATAAGGCTGCAATTATGCCCTTGCAAAGCTACTTGCATGCACACGGAAAGACTTGGAATATTTCTGCAATTCACACAAATATAGTAAGACTAACTTCACAAATATAATAAGACTCAAAAAAGTCCACAAGATATTCATTTAAATAAATATATTAGGGACTCTAAAGCTTATCATGAAATATTTAAATTGGATATTTGCTTTCTTTGTTTATAGTATAGGGTCGCAGCTGACAAATTTTTTTTTAAATAAACAACGATACAATTTCTTTTTCTAAATTTGCACTCTAGTCCAAAACTAAACATTTTTTTTTTTTTTGGCATAGGGCAACCTGATGGATGTTTTGGCTTAGTTGATGAAATTTGGTTTGATCGCTAAGATTTGAATAATAGTGCTAGTTTGCTTGAGGACAAGCAAAAGTCCAAGTGTAGGGATATTTGATGTGTGTTCAAATTACATATATTTAGAGAGTGATTTTTGCAGTTATTAATTAGGAAAATTGGGTATTTTTGAGTAACTTTTTTTTTATTTATAAAATTGACCTTAAAAGAATAGAGCTAATTTTTAGTGTTATTGTAAATAAAACTGAAGGCAATTGGTTGAGAATTGAAAGTGCTAAGGAAAGAACAAGAGTTGTCAAAGTGTGCAACATTCTATTTTGACCAAAGCAGTCGGTTCAATCAAGATAGTGCTAACAAAGCAAAAGCAAAATTTTAATGAGTTCTTTCCTATTATAACTCAAAGACTTGATTTTCTGGAGGCAAAAACACTTCTATATATCAGCAACACGAAATATTATAATAGGATGTGACGACAACCCTAAAGAAGCACTCTATAATACAAGAATCATCAAGAAGAGACCAAGAAGAAGATCAAGACTCAAGATTGCAAATTTTTATTCTTCTCTCTCTTTTCTTTATGAATTCTTCAATGTCTTGGGTTATTTTGCTTTGAATTGCAGGAACATGAGCAACTAAATTTGTTATTAGCGATTAATACTTTAAGTATGATTTTTTCTTAATTAATCTTTGAACTGTACTTTTGCTGTGGAATTTGCTCTCCCTTTGGAAGAGTTAGATAGAATCAGGAGGCCTTGGAGAAATGCACTAATCATCAATCTCATTGGAAAGTAATTAGTATTTCACAATTTGGAAACAAGGCTCAAGCGACTCTAGAAACTTCAATATTCCTTCCAAGTCTCTAAATTGGGAATGGGGATTTTTGCTATTAGGTTCCAATCACTAAATGACTACTTAATAGTTCTAGCTGGTGGCCCATGGTTCCTCATGTATCCTTATTTAGTAGTGCAGAGATGGAAACCAAATTTCTGGCCACCACAAGCAAAGTTACAAACAATGATTTTGTGGGCCCAGTTCCCTGAACTTCTGGTAGAATACTATGATGCCCTTACCCTGTGAAAGATGAGCAGTCAAATTGGGCATCCTATAAAGCTTGACGTACACACAGGGAAGTTATCTAAGGTAAAATATGCACGAGTTTGTGTTGAAGTCAATTTGGAGAAACCACTGGCCACAACGATAACTTTGGGGGATTTAAGCTAACCGGTATTATATGAGCTGAAAACGACTTTTTGCCAAACTTGTGGATGCATTGGTCATACGAAGGCTTTGTGCTCAAACCAAGTGTCTCTAGGTATGAAAGCACAGCTGGAAGTAGAGGCACAATCAGATTTCCAGCCAGAAGCATAGCAAATAGGTTAGAGAACTCATCGGCGATGACGGCGGCAGACATCTACAACACGGACAACGTCTGACTTTACTGGGTACGCTCAGACCTTGAAGTCAACACCAACAGAATGGGCCAGAGACAAGATTTAGATACTCCACCATCAGTGAAGAATGGACAAACAAAACAATACAAATCTAATTAGTGCACTATGGTGTGGAGGCCGAAGAATGCCACAATATTGGACTAAGGGCCCCATGAATCTTCTAGTAAGAATGTAATGCTTGAAACACATCACCACCAAGGGATTAAGCCAAGTGGAATGGGTATTGTGTTAGCACATGCCACGACTACAGAATCAAGTCTAATCCATGCATGCAATTTTGATGAGTATTCCAAGGCCATACACAAGAGACATCGTAACCCACCAGAGCACAGCAATGTTCAATTTACTGAAGGAAGTCTAGGACACTTAAACAAGCATCCACATAACATTAGTAATGATACCAATGGCAAGGATACAAGGGAAACCCACACAGCACTATCAAAACACCCCACACAATCAGCAAACCTTGTTGCATTACCAGCCTCCCTATTTAAACCGTCATCTTAGCATGAAACCCACTAGAATCAAAATGAAATCCTAGAACAAAACCATGACTCTCTTACCGATACACTACCAAGGGCGACGCTGGACCCAGAGAACCCAAAATACCCCCC
>JAMWEH010001347.1:0-70137 GCA_024721245.1 Mitragyna speciosa | reverse complement strand
AACATCATAATCAACTTCGAAAATCAAATTTTTCTCAAAAAAAAATTTGCCCCCAGTTTAAATCAATCTTCGACAATATTTTGCTTTAAACTTGAAGTATCAGAATTAATTTTGAAAAATCAAATTTTTCTCAAAAATTTGCCCCAGTTTAAATTTTCAATAAAGACCCTCAATGACGGTGATGTAACTTCATCTGTAAAATAGAGAAAGCAGATATAACTGTAAAAAATGATGCCACCACCTGACAATCCCTTCACTCAACTGGTACATATAAACATGAGTATTGCCCTTTTGAATCTTTGATACGACTTCTTGCTTTCATGTCCCGCGAGTTCTCCGCATTCAATGAAGTCTGATTCGCGGCTTAGCTCCAATATCCCGAATAATTGCTCAATCGGTGTATACTTCTGATTTTTGATAACTTAGGATTGTCCTTGTCTTTTATTCCCACAAAAACGAACGCCAAAATTTCAAAACATGAATTTATTAAAATATTTCAAATGCAGTAATGTACGAACATTTTTGTATACATTTTCTTTCTTTCTTTCTTCTTTTTTTTTTTATTTTTTTTATTTAATAAAGTATATGCAGCTCCTAACGACAGAAAATTAGTAAATAATACTAAATAGAAACCGTTACGCTTGGTTGGAGAAATGAATTTTCAGGGGACAGCTCTGAAACAACTGCCATTATGATCCTTTAGATGTCGTCTTGTTCGAACTCTGAAAGTCACCAGACGATCAATGCCGAAGAAAAATCTCAAGTAACTATAGTTACCAGCTTTCAACAAACTCAAATCCAATGCCTGTATCCTGACTTCTTCGCCTGCTAGTCTTTAACTGCAATTCCCAACCACAGCGTCCTTTCGGGTTTTCACTGTGGTGTCCCCCACCCCCTTTTTTCTTTTTCTTTTTTTTTTCTTTTTTTTTTCTTTTTTTTTTCTTTTTTTTTTTTTTTTTTCGGAGGCGCCCTTTCGGGTTTTCACCTTTGTTGTGTAGGATGAAAGCAAACGACATTCAAGTTCTGGACAATCTTTCCCTTATCATTAAAACAGACTAGTATTCAAAAATTTGGCATCAGTAAGACAATCTTCCCTTGATGATTCGGGATAGATATATTAACATCATATGCCATTTTGATTTGCAAATTTCGTTCTAAAAATTATTGCAAGATAAAGATGGAGGTCGGTAACATTCTCGGCTTTTGTAATGAGGTCAGGTGAGGTGTCAGAAATGTTAAGGTTGGAAAGCAGACTTTATGAGGGAGCTGATTTGTCTTGAGGTCGCACTTGCAAAAGTTTTATCCCAGTATTGACCAATCGTTTTTCCTTAAGAAAATCTATTCTAACATTGTCATTCGCTTTTGGGGCTCTCCTTCCTTTTCCCAAACAAGATTTGCCCTCATTTTTTTTTTTTTTTTTTGCCCCAAGTATGGGATAAAAATCAAGACAAAGAATTTGCTTCAAATGTGGGATAAATTTAGTGCAAAAAGGTTATCTGGGTGTGGGATGCGACTTTCAAGTGGGTTGCCAAACGAAATTATAAATTCTGAAAGCTCAAAGGGGAGAACGAGGGTAAAGAATTGTTTTATGGAAAAGAAAGAAGGCCCGCCTTTAGCCCATCTTCTTCTTGCAATAAAAATTATTTGAAAGAAAATTTACGAAATCAAATATAAAACCTTTTTACCATGTCTGAATTAATGATTTGGGGAAAGACCTGACCATCCATTTCGGCCAGGACAAGGCCCCCTCCTGATAACACTTTCTTGACAATGAATGGACCTTGCCAATTTGGAGCGAATTTTCCTTTTGCCTCCTCCTGGATTGGAAGAATTCGCTTCAGAACTTTGTCTCCTATTTCAAATTGACGGGGCTTGACCTTCTTCTGATAGGCACGGGCCATTCGCCTTTGGTAACACTGTCCATGGCAAATAGCATTCAATCGCTTTTCATCAATCAATGCCAACTGCTCATGACGTTCCTTGACCCATTCAGCTTCCTCTAATTGAGCTTCCATCAATATACGCAGAGAAGGAATCTCAACTTCCGCTGGCAATACTGCTTCCATCCCATACATAAGAGAATATGGGGTCGCCCCAGTAGAAGTTCTTATAGCAGTTCTGTATGCCAACAATGCATAAGGCAACTTCTCATGCCAATCTCGATGCGTGTCAGTCATCTTCCGAATGATCTTCTTCAAATTCTTATTGGCAGCCTCTACAGCTCCATTCATCTGAGGTCTATAAATGGCAGAGTTTCGATGCTTGATCTTGAACTGCTCACACAACCCATCTACCATGTCATTGTTGAGATTCTTCGCGTTATCCGTAATCAATGTCTCTGGTATCCCAAAACGACAGATAATGTGATTTCTCAGAAAATCAGCTACCACTTTCTTAGTCACGTGCCTGTAAGACTCGGCTTCGACCCATTTAGTGAAAGTACTCTATCGCCACCAGGATAAATCGATGACCATTTGAAGCAGGAGGATCGATAGTTCCAATCACATCCATTCCCCACATTGAACAAGGCCAAGGAGCAGTCATACTGTGGAGCTCCGAAGGAGGTGCGTGTATCACATCGCCATGTAATTGACATTTAACGCATTTTCTGACGAACTCAACACAGTCATGCTCCATGGTAAGCCAGAAATATCCCGTCCTCATGATTTTCTTTGCCAATAAGTGCCCGTTCATATGCGGCCCACATACGCCACTGTGGATCTCCTTCATCAAATATTCAGCTTCCTTCTCGTCAACGCATCTCAATAAACCCAAATCACTTGACCTTTTGTACAGGACTTCTCCAGTTCAGAAAAAATCTCATAGACATCCTTCGAAGAAAATTCTTAGCCGCAGTATTGGCACCCGGAGGATAAAATCTATTTTTCAAATATTCTTTCAGATCATGAAACCAAGGAAGGCCATCAGCTTCTTGTTCAATGCGCAGACAGTGCGCTGGTTCCTCTTGAATCTTAACGAAAATGGGTTCAATTACTAGTACCATCAGGGATGAGAGATCATGGAAGACAAAGTTGCCAAGGCATCTGCAAAGACATTTCGGGTACGCGCGATATGTATGAATTCCAAAGTTCTGAACTGTCGAGCCAAAGTGAGCAAACAACAATGATATGGAATTATTTTAGAATCCCGAGTCATCCATTTTCCCAATGTTTGATGACTAGTAAATCAGAATCACTGAATGCTGTCAAATCCTTGATATCCATATCCAACGCCATCTTCAAACCAAGAATGCAAGCTTCATACTCTGCCATGTTATTAGTGCAGGCAAATTTCAGTTTGGCAGTAGCAGGGTAATGTTTTCCTTCGGGTGACACTAGGACTGCCCCAATTCCAGCTCCAAAAGAGTTTGAAGCACCATCAAAGAACAATCTCCATCCTGAAGATTCCTCATTAATATCCTCAGCTGTCCCTACAAACAAAATTTCTTCATCAGGGAAATAAGTATTCAATGGCTCGTAATCATCTTGCAAAGGGTTCTCCTGCCAAGTGATCGGCAATTACTTGGCCCTTGACTGCCTTTTGAGTTGTGAACACAATATCAAATTCACTGAGAATCATTTGCCACTTAGCCATGCGTCCAGTGGGCATCGGTTTCTCAAGCAAATACCTCAACGGGTCAGATCGAGATATGAGATAGGTGGTATGGTCAAGGAGATAATGTCTCAATTTTTGAGCAGTCCAAGCCAATGCACAACACAATCTTTCCAAAAATGAATAATTCGCCTCATAGACAGTAAATTTCTTGCTCAGATAATAGATTGCCTGTTCCTTTTTGCCTGAATCATCATGCTTGACCGAGAACACAACCCATGGCTCCATCCAACACTGAGAGGTACATGATAAGTGGCCGACTTGGCTTCGGCGGTACTAACACAGGAGGATTCAACAGATAATCTTTGATTTTATCAAAAGCCCGCTGACAATCTCCATTCCACTTCATTGGGGTATTTTTTCTTAACAACTTGAACAAGGGTTCACAAGTGAGAGTCAACTGAGCAATAAATCTGCCAATGAAATTAAGCTTTCCCAAAAAACTCTTCACATCTTTCTGCGTCTTTGGTACTGGCATTTCTCGTATGGCCTTTATCTTGGCAGGATCTACTTCAATACCCTTCTTACTAACAATGAAACCTAGTAACTTGCCAGCAGGAGACCCGAAAGCACATTTTGCAGGATTCAGTTTCAGATTATACCTTCTTAATCTTTCAAACAGCTTTCTCAAATCTCCCAAATGGTTCTCTGCTCTTTTGGACTTGACTATAATGTCATCCACGTAAACTTCTATCTCCTTGTGTATCATGTCATGAAACAGTGTAGTCATAGTCCTTTGATAGGTGGCCCCAGCATTTTTCAATCCAAAGGGCATAACTCTGTAACAGAATATTCCCCACGGAGTCATGAATGCCGTCTTTTCCTCGATCTTCCTCTGCGACCAAAAGTTGATGATATCCAGCGAAACAATCAATAAATGAATCCATTTCATGCCCAGCAGTATTGTCCAACAGGATGTGAATGTTAGGCAAAGGAAAGTCATCCTTTGGACTGGCTTTGTTTAAATCTCGGTAATCTACACATACTCGCACTTCACCAGACTTTTTGGGAACCGGAACCATATTTGATAGCCAAATGGGATAGTGAGACACAATGATGATTTGGGCATTGAATTGCTTGACTATCTGCTCTTTGATTTTGAGGCTCATTTCAGGTTTGAATTTACGAGGTTTCTGTTTCACTGGAGGAAAGTTTGGATCTGTGGGCAATCTATGAACTACTATGTCTGTGGAGACTCCAGGCATATCATCATAGGACCATGCGAACACATCCTGGAACAGTGTCAAAAATTCAATCATCTCTTTTCTTTGCTCTTGTTCAAATGAACACTGATTTTAACTTCTTTAACTTCTGTCTCAGTGCCAATATTGATAGTTTCTGTTTCTTCCAAGTTAGGCTTGGGTTTTTCTTCGTATTGTTCCAGATTCTTAAATACAGAGTCATAATCTTCTTCGATATCGCTCTCACTCTCATTAACGGTTTGCATTATTTCAGAATTTAGAGAGATATCGAAGTTGAACTTGTCAGTTTCAAACAAAGTGACATCCAAAGGATCATAGACAGTTATTTTCGGCCATCTGAAAATGAAACAAAATATGCAAACATAAATAAATAATAAACACAAATAGACAACTTTTGAATGAAAACTTGCATTTTCAAAAGAAGATGTTTACAATCATAAGCTAGCATTAGCCTTTGAGAAAAGATAAATAGCATTTCAATATTTTAGACAAAAAAACTTTCTCGATATAACAAAAGAAATTGAGAATAGTTTCTTTCAAAAGCTAATGCGATAAAGTCAGAAGCCTAACACTAAAACAAACTTTGAGAAAGTAATTCATTTCAGGGCTCCATCTAGAAATGAATTTTGAACAAAAGACAATCCCAAATTTACCGAAACTCCCTCCGAACAGGGAGATAATCAGATGTCCAATTGTTCAATGACTCTTTCTCGATTTCCTCAAAGTCAGTAGCATCAGACGATTCTTCTGTACCAGTCATTCCAATGAAAAGACGGCTCATCCCTTCTTCAATATCAGAATCCCCATCGCATATTTCAGAAATAACAACCTTGGATGCCCTTGAAAAACTGTGATACAATGGAGGGACATAGAGTGAGACATGCCTTCCTTCCTTTTCAGCCCTCTTTCTCTCCTTCATCTCCTTCAAATCCTTACCTGTTGGGTGAAAACCAAGCCCAAAGGTATTTTTCTGTTCCCTTAGTTGAATAGGTTCCGCAATTCCCTGCAGCATCTTTCCAATACCCTTTCCTGGCTGGTAGTCTGCCCTGATCAGTTCCTTAGCTATCATGATACTCGCATTAGGCAATAAGGGCTCCACAGGTGGCTTTCCTTCCGGAATCCAGTTGACAGATACAATATCTGAAGCACTGAAATCCCCGATCAAGTGATGGCTCGTCCTTTGCCTTTTCAGCAGGCCCCCGATTCACCACCATAGTGCAATCATCCTTCAGCAAAAATAGTAATCAGTCTATCATCCATAATGAATTTTACCATTTGATGCAGAGATGACGGTACTGATCCGGAAGAATGAATCCACGGCCGCCCTAACAAAACATTGTATATACCGGAAAAATCCATGACCTGGCAGGTAACCTGATATTGAGCTGGACCCATCTCGAGCACTAAATCAATCTTCTCCTATAGTCTCCTTCCTTCGAGCCATCGAACCCTCTAACAACGGTCAGTGATTGGCGAACTTGTGACCGTGAATATCCTAGCTTTTGTAGAGTGTTCCATGGGCAGATGTTCAGTGCAGATCCGTTGTCAATCAAAACTCTAGGCAAGTATCTTCCATTGCACCTCACAGAAATGTATAAGAGCCTTGTTATGCCCCTTCCCTTCAGGAGTCAATTCATCTTCAGAAAAGGCGATCTGATTAGACTGCCAAAACATTCCCTACTATCCCGGCTAGCTTCTCAGTGGGAATGTCCGTGGGAACATGAGACTCATTCAAAACTTTTAAAAGAGCCTCTCGGATGCAGCTCAGATGTCAACAAAAGATTTAGAATTGAAATTTGTGCTGGCATGCGGCTCAATTGTTCCACTACCTTGTACTCACTCTTTTTCAAAATCTTCAAGAATTCTTCCGCTTCCTTCTCATCAACTGGCTGTTTAGGAGGTAGTGTGCTCTCTTTTCCTTTTACTGGTATAACAATCTCTGGTTCTACCATCACTCTCCCTGATCTCAGAATTGCGGAGACATCATTATTCAATTCAGAATCTTCGTAATTCCATGGAACCCTCTGCAGATCCTCAACGAGCATTTGTTCAGGCACATCAACGATTTCTGGTTCTGGAATCTCTAACTCAAACGGCACAACATCTAGGACAAATGGCTGGGCTGATGAGTTGGCAGCAGATAAGGCTTCTTTTAACATAACCGGCTCTTTTGGTTGGGTTACAGGTGATGCCAACTTTCCTAGTGAAAATGTCATCCATGTGCTGACTCATGAATTCCTTTATCGACATCATCATTCTAGCTTGCCTGTCAGTCTCTATCAGTAACACCCACCGTCTCTTCAATCGCAACTATCATCTCAGAAGGGTCACCAAGCATTTCATCTGAAGTAATCATCCCAACAGTAGACCCAGTGCTGAGGCAAAGGATTGTTATCCACATTTGGGGCCTGCCCTCTCCCTCTTCTCAATACTATCTCTCCATCGTCAATCATATCCTGAATTTTGTGCTTCAAAGCCCAACAGTTAGCTGTGGGGTGTCCACGACCTCCCGAATGGTAAGCACAGACGGCTTGGTGATCATAGTCGTGGGGTAACCCGTTAGGAAAAGTTTTCTGAGGTATGGTGCCAATTTTGCCCGCTGCTCTCAGTTGGTCATATATCTGGTCTAGAGGACGACCAAGAGGAGTGAAAGCCCTAGGCCGTCTTTGTGGGGGGTTGGCTGGACCGGTTGTATTTGGAGGCTGATTGGGTGGAGTATAGTTGTTAGGGTAAATAGGTCTCGGGCGGTTTTGCATGGGTGGGCGAAAGTTATTTTGTGTGGGTCGAAGGTTTTGAAACAGGGGTTGAGTGTTTGGATAAAATGGTTGGGCATTTACTGGTTGGGCTTGGGTATTGAAAACAGGTTGAGGGTACTGGGGATAAGCAGGGTGAGGGATGTGCCAACTGAGGGAATCGTGGGTATTGAGAATGGTAATTTGGCTTGTTTTGGAACCTGGGGTTGAAATTTGGGCCTTGGTTTATCACAAAAGATATTTCTTCTTCTCTTTTCTCAGGGCTTTTTCCCAACTGCTTTCTTCAGATTATTGCCATTTTGCAACGATTCAACTTGCAACTTTCACAGCAGCCATGTCTACTACCTTTCCCTTCTTCACCCCTCTCTCAATAGCTTCTGCTTGCTCAATAACCTGGGCGAAAGTCTTTCCAATTGAGCCTACGATGGCCTGGTAGTAAGGCGGGTCTTGGGCATCGATAAATAATTTTACCATTTCGTTCTCATCAATTGGCGGATTTACTTTAGCTGCCACACTCCGCCAACGCTGCCCATAAGATACATAACTTTCTGAGGGCTTTTTCTTCAATTCTACCAGTGAGAATCTATCCGGCACCAAATCACAGTTAAACTCATACTGTTTGATAAATGCTCGGGAGAGGTCGGTCCAGTTTCGGATCTTTGAAAAATCCAACTTCAAATACCATTCTAATGCATCCTTCTCCAAACTCTCTCCAAATAGCCTCATCGGCAATTTCTCATCCCCGGTCGGCTTGCCCAACTTGTTGCAGAACATCTTAAGGTGCACAACAGGGTCGCCAGCACCGTTGTATTTAGAAAATTCTGGCACCTTGAACTTTGGAGGCAGTTGAGTATCAGGGAACATACAGAAATCATCGTAATTCAAACCGCCGTATCGATCTAATCCCTGGCTTCTCTTTGATGAAATCATCGAACCTCTCCAATCTTCGCAACAAGGCTTTTTCTGTCATGCCTGGATTCTCATCCCTGTTATACGGCTCCACATCCACTCCTACTTGATACCCTGGGTCTAGCACGAACTGATGTGTGTTGAGGGTTAGTGGTGGTTGAGTGTTCACAGGGAAATGGTTGGCTTGTTGGGGGTATTGAGGTTGGTTCAGAGTATTTTGGGTGTGTCTAGGACTGGGTGGGATTGGAATGGTCATTTGAGGGTTTTGAGTGTTTGGGGGTGGAGGAGGCATTTGTAGTATTTTGGGTATTAAGGAGTGGGGTTTGTACTGGAACAGTTGAGGCATTGTTATTTGCATCCGGGGCATTTCCGCTCACATCAGATTGAGATTGCAGAAGTTCTCGAGTGACAGGCGCAGCAGAAGTAGAGCCGTTGTTGTTCATGTTACTAATGAAGTGGGCAATAATTTGGCTATGAGAAGATACTTCATGAGTCATATTATTCATCTTGGCCAGCATTTCATCCATCTGAGCCCTCAACGCTGTTAACTCTGAAGATTGATTTCCAGCAGGTCCCTCAAATGATTCAGTAGGGGCACTCATGTTTATATGTAGCTGTCTAGTACGGGACCGCGTACGAATGGGGCTTCGGTGAAAAGAAGCTATGTTTTACAAGTACCTGAAATATACATCAAAAGAAGGAATGTTTAGTCGCCCTATCGTCATTATCTCTGTCAATTTTATTATCACAAAGAAAAAGAAAAAGATCAAAATTAGTAAGTATATAAATGATCCGGATGCATGTCTTAGGGGGGTGCCCTTATTATGCCAAGGGTAGGCCTAACATGATGCAACACCGTCGAAGTAGGGCCTGTTTACCAAACCTGTACTTTTGAATCAGAAAAAGAAGACCATCTTCATTGATAGATCTAAAATTTAAAATGCACTTGATTACATCATATCTCGAAGACGACTGTGTACAAGATCATTAAACCTCTTTAGCCTATCTATCACAACATCTTTTGATTCTCTAAAGTAGGGATTTTTCATGCGTTCTGCTTCATCATACAATTCACTGCATTTCCTCTTTAACTCTTGATGCTTCTCTCTTGACTGCTCGTACAACTCTTTGTTTCGTTCTGCCATTTGCTTGTTCAGCTCCACAGATTGTTTCAATTGCAGGTTCTCTTTATCTTTTGCTTCAATGATGGCCATCAATCTTCTCACTTCCTCGGACGGTGCCGCTTGCGGTCTATTCCCTTCGAGATTCTGAAACCAATCTTTGTATTGAGGAGTGACCAAACCCATTTGCTTAGATTGCGGATCATAGGCAATGTTGTCATCATTGGATAATGTGCCCCAAGCAGAAGTGATTTGGGTCTTCATTGGAACAGGGTTCAGACAAATTCCTTTATCAAAACTGATGGTGAAATTGGCTAGTTCGGGCATGGGTGGCAGGCTCTGAACACGTCCAAGCTGTCTGAGGAACCTTTTCGGTGTGTAAGCAGCAACGCCCTGAGTCCCCAACAACGGTATAAAGTCCGATGACTTTGTACGTAACGCTGGCTTGAGGCAATCGGTCCAATCTAATACCCATCTGACTCTTTGATCTGGCAATGTCTTCAAGAAATCCAAGTACTCGGATGAATTCATCGATCTGTCGTTCTTATCAACCCTCTTATGGTGAGTGACAATCCAGTTATATCCGACCAATGGCAAACTATCACGGACAGGTGAGCGCCTCTTGAAATGTTCCATGGCCCATATATGCAGAATCCGGTTTGACCCGTGAAAGAAATTTTCCCCTCTTTGACAATTCAGTGCATGAAATAAATATGTCTGCCAATACCGTTGGTACTATAGAAACTCTTTGGCCTCCAATACCAAAGAATAGATCGGTCATGAACTTGGTGGTCTTGAAGCCTATCCTCTTGTCTCTCCTGGGAAAAAGGTAGATGCCGGCCATTACGAACCCGTACACCATTGGTCTCTTATGCTCCCATATCGTCTTGGATGCGAATGTGAAGTCCTCCATGTGTCGGTCGAACCCATCTCTTGCTGCGAACCGATCGAACAGAAATTTTACATCCACACTCTGATCCGACCCTTGCATTACAAATTCTTTTAAACCAGTAAAATGACAAAATTCGGCCTTTCCTGAAGCAGTTGGAAACACTATTGATGTATGTTTCAGTTGTCAAATTTAGCAAACCAGACACCTCTTCAATAGTGACAGTCATCTCTCGATCCCCGATCCTGAATGCTGAGCAACTGGGATCCCATAGGTGAACCAGAGCTTCCACCAAACGTCCATCTGCCTCTATATCCTTAAAATCGCCAATTGGTCCTAAGAACACTGCTACTTGATTGATTTCACTAGAGGACATGAGGGTTGGCCATTTCTGGACTTCGGGTGGGACTGCCAACATCTGGTAGATACGCCGTGGACTTTCCATCTGAAGCATGTCACTCATATCAGATACCTTACCTACAGGCCCTACTTCTCGAGTTTTTACAAAAAATTTAAACGTGAAATTCCCATAAAAGGGTTATATACCCGCGGGAAACAAGGTTGGCTTATTTCTAAAAATGGGGTTCCCTAGGCGGCATCCCCTTCTAGGGTTAATACATGATGCCAGTTTAGTTAAAGCAGAACAAAAATAGACGAAACTCTCGAAACGATATTATTAAAGAATCCTATCTACAATTATGCATGATGATGATTTTTTTTTTTTTTAAATGGGTCACAAACTGTACAAAAGATTACTGATTTCAAATTTATGTATTTGCTACAAAATAGGTATGTATAGAAAAATAATGTCTTTAAAAAAGAAGTTCGGGTTTGCAAACTTAAACATGGTGTATACAAGTCAAAAAATCAGATTCTTTTTTTTTTTTTTTTTTTGAAAGTTAAAAATTTTCATTATTGAATTCTTGGGTATTTTGGGTTTACAAAATAAACTTTTGTGAGAAACTAGGAGATACTATATATTTATTTTTCGAAAGAAACGAACTTGTAAGATGGGAAATATGAACATGCCAAAAACGGGTTAATTTCTTATAAGAGCACCATGCCAGGGCTCTTTATTCTACGGTTTATGAATGCAATCGAAACGAAAGAAAATGCGTTAGTTTTCAACAATATCACATAACACATTGAATAAAGCAAATAGCAATAAACAGCATAACAGAAACAGATAAATAAAGAGGGGTGGATTCCCTCCTCTCGTGCCTAGTGTACCTGTTGGGGTAAGGTTGACTCTATTCTAGGTTATTCTACATGGATGCATGAGGTTGGGCTCGCTAATGTATCTAGACTCAATTAAGCTGTCGGTTCCCAAGCCTTCAGACTTAAGGATAAGGGTCATCAATTCCAAATCCTTTTGTCGGTGGCTCGAGTGATCCCCCAGACACTGCTACGTGCACATCGTGCCCTGGCCACGTGTCCAAGTGGATCTGTTTTTAAAGCCCAAATCTCTAGACTTGTGGACTCAAGCCGAGACTTCGGGTGATCTCCCAAACATGATTACGTGCACATCGTGCCCCGCGCACATGCCTAAATAGATCAATCCTATTCCTAACTGGGATGGGTGGGTGACAACCACCAAAAAGAGAAAAAGGGTAAAAACATCGAATGCACGTATGAAGTGCTCCTTATGAGAGGAAGGAATGTAACAATAACACGTGTGGGCTCTAAGGGTGATTGACCCCTTCCCCAAATGCAAGCGCGGTCGAATAAAGCAGTAACAAGTAAATAAATCATACATACATCACATAAGTAGCCGAGAGACGGGAAATGCAAGATGCAAAAGAAAAACCTAAAAACCTAGAAAAATAGAAATGCAATCCTAAGCATCCAAATGCAATAAAATGAAAGGGTTAGAAAAAGAATAAAATGACTAAACCTAGTGCTCGGACTCACTAGTGATCCCCAGTGGAGTCGCCAGCTGTCGCGCCCCATTTTTCGAAGAAAGGGAAATAATAATAAAATGATAATAATAGTGATTTTGAAAAAAAAAAAAAAGAAAAGGAAGAATTAAATGTGATTGTTAAAAAAATGCTTTATTTTAAAATAAAAGAAAAAGGGCCTAAAATGGGACTTTGGAGAATGCGACGGTTTTTGGGCCCGAAAAATAGAGTCTAAAAAGGGTCTTTGGTGAAAAAGGAGTCGCCACTTGGTATTGAGTTTTGGTGTACCAAGTCACCCGAAAATATTTTGTGGAAGGAAAAAATTTGGAAATTATTTATTTAAAGAAATGATTTTTTGGAAAAATATAAGAAAAACAAGAAAAACCCTTTTAGACGACTCCAGGTCTTTTGAAAACAAGAGAAAAGGGTTCGGGAGTCACAGTTGAAGAAAGGGAAGGCAAAGGCTCGCGCCTAAGGCACCCTTTCAACCTAGCCGAAACTAGTTGCGAGGTTTAGTCTAAATTTTCCTAATATAACCCTAAGATTTTATCACATTTGGATGCAACTATATGAATGCAAATCTAATCCTAAAAAATGGATATCGATAAGGGACGAAATATTCCATTGAGGTTTGGTCGGGATTATCGCATTAATTGCGAAACCCGAGTCTAGACCCCGATGGAGTCACGAGTGTAGATGCAAAATGAAATGCAAAAGGAAAGGAAAATAGTAATATAGATAATAAGTGAGCAAAGAAAGTGGGGATGCAAACATAACGGGTACGGGGGACTAACGGACTCGTGACTAACTGTTTCTACTCACGGAGGGGGGAACGACATGTACGCCATCGCTTCCCACGTGAGTAGATGACTATTTCTAGTCAAGTCACGCAAATGACCTAAAATTCTATGTGTGGTGGAGTCTAAATGTCATGCACCAAACATGTATTTTAAAAAATAGATAATAAATGATAGAGTATATATATAAAAATCATTCAAAATGGAAAAAGGCCTAAAACAAAAATGTGTGTGAAATAGCATGAAATGAACACACGAAAATGTTCCTAATACTAAAATGACCTAAAGGCTTAGCATTGGACTAGCCTATTTTCTATAAGTTCTCCACTAGCGTTGGACTAGCGAAGAAAACGAAATTAACCACAACTAGCTTTGGACTAAGTGTGGCGACGATACACATATATATATTAAAGTAAGTAAATAAACAAAGCATGTATTAAAGCAATAATCACCAAAAGCAAATAATAGCATATAGGAGCACATAGCACACAAGCATGATATTCTAGATGCAAAATCCTAAAGAAAGCGAATAAAACACATAAACACATAGCACACATAGCACACAAAGCCCTAACTATTACACCGGAGAATAACCTAATTGCAGTCTAAAAATAACCTATCTAACCTATCTATTACACTTTCTATCTAAAATACATAGGCTTTAATTAAATAGATAAAACATAAACTATCTATTACATTAACTATCTAAATACAAAAAAAATTTTTTTTTTTTTTTGCTAAATAGAAAATTACCTATCTATTACATTTCTTTGAATAATCAAAATTAAATTTGAATAAATAATATGACATAAATAAATAAACATTCATACATAAACAAAAATTATAAACACAAAAATACATTAAAGCACATAGAAAAACACATAGGAGCACATAGAATTACATAAAAAGAAATTAAAAGGGTAATCGAAATACCTCCCGTTCGTAAACTCGGTACAAATTGCTACTAACATGAACAAACATGTCAAAAATACCATTATTTAATAAATCAATCACTAATTGAATAATTTTCTACCGATCACTGTGAACTTACTACGATAATTCAAACAATCATAGCAATAATGAGCAAAATAAGAGGAAGAAAATAATGATAATAATAATTAATTATTTAGGAGAAAAAATGAAAATTGTTTAAGTAAAAACAAATTAGTAAATAAATAAATAAATAGAGCAAAACAACAAAGATAAAATAAAAATAAAAATAATAATAATAATAATAATAGAAGATAAAATACAATAATACATACATTGAAATTTTAACACCTCAAATAAGAATTATTAAAATAACTAAAAGGAAAATAGAGAAACTAATTTGAACATTAATTAGACTAACAAGATCCAATTTTAGAACATTAATTATAAATTTGATAAAAATAAAATAAAAAAAATGTAAAAAGAAATAATTTAAAGCTTTGAGAACTTAACTAATTTTAATTAATACTTTTAAATTTTTTTTTTTTTTAGAAAAATAAAACATTATAAGATTTGGATTAAAAATGGAAATTTAGGCAACATTCTAAAGCAAAAATGTGATTTTCAACAAACAAAAGAGTAAAATTATAATTTTAAACCCTAATTAAGGTAATGACATAGCTTACAACAAATTTAAAAGCTAAAATGTAATTTTCAGCAAGTATAATGCCCAAAATAAAAATTTACAACAATATTTAAAGCCAAGAATATAATTTCAGCAAAATCATTAAATAATACGTAACTTACAGCAAGTATTAAAAGGCAAAAATGTAATTTCAGCAATTATAGTGATTTAAATAAAATTCCAGCAAGGTTGGGGGGACAAAAAAATAAAATTCCAGCAGGCATTCTAGGGCAAAAAAGAATTTCCAGCAATGTTGGGGGACAAAATAAAATTCCAGCAAGCATTCTAGGAAATTAGAACCAAATTCCAGCAACATTTTATGGCAAAAATGCAATTCCAGCAATGCATATGGAGCAAAAATTGAATTTCCAGCAATGTTGGGGGACAAAATAAAATTCCAGCAAGCATTCTAGGAAATTAGAACCAAATTCCAGCAACATAAAGTTTTAAAAATGAAATTCCAGCAACTTAAGAGCTAAATTACAATTTCCAGCAATTATTCAAGGATAAAATGAACTTTACAGCAACAATAAACCCCAATTTGTAATTCTAACAAGTATTAAACACAAAATTATAATTTTTAGCAATATTAGGGACTAAATTGCAAATTCCAGCCACATTCAAGGACTAAAACAGAATTCCAGCGACATTTAAAGCATAAAAACACAATAACAGCAAGCTTGGGAGGTAAAATTACAATTTTCATAAATATCAGAGGGTAAAATTGCAATTCCAGAAAAATTACAGGGGTCAAAATGTAATTACCGAAAAATATAGGGTCAAAAATGGAAATAAAAAAAACGTAGGGGCCAAAATTATAATTATATAAAAGTCGGAGGACCTAAATGCAATTAATTAGGACCTAATTGAAAAGAAAATTAAATTATGGGGGTCAATCTATAAAAAACAGAAACTTAAATGCATAAATCAGAAAATCTCGGGGCCACAGTAGCATTAATGAAAGCATAAGGACTATAAAATAAATACCTATTATTAATTAAAAATAAATTAAAAAAACTAAACTGATCAAAACGACGTAGTTTTGAGTGAAACTACGTCAGAACGACGTAGTTTCACCAAAACATTTTTTTTTTTTTTCGGCTGATTTGTTTTTTTTTTTTTTTTTTATTTTTCCAGATTTCCTTTTTTTATTTTTTCTCTTTCCTTTTTCTCTCTCTTTTTTTTTTCTCTTTTTCTTTTCTCTCTTTTCTTCTTTCCTTTTCTTTCTTTTCCCTCTTTTCTTTTTCTCTCTTCTTCCTCCCCGATTCTTCTCTGCTTCCCCCTGGTCCGTCTTCTTTCCCCCCTGGTCCGTCTTCTTCCCTCTCGCCGTCCGGCTCCCTCCCCTCCGGTCTCACTCTCGAACTCTCTCTCTCACAGGTCTCTCTATCTCTCTCTCTCTCACTCGGTCTCTCGATTCCAATCCCAACCGAAATTTCCCACAAATCCAACCCATAAGTTCAATACAAAATCAACCCATGTTCCATTGCAACATGTCAAACTATAATCATGTTTATACAAGATAAATTGAAGGAAGGGGCTTGGGAATTCTACCTTTTGCACCGAGGGGAAAGTTTGAATTGGCGGCGTCGATGGGGAGCGCCGACGGGCAGCGGCAGTCAGGCGCGACTGGGCTGCTGGCTTCTTGTTGTTGTTAATTAATTTTTTTTATTTTTCATTTTGGCAGGTGGTGCTGATAGAACTTGATGGCTTTGTGAATGTATTTGTTTGTTTTTGCAGATTTTAGTGAGGTTTGGGCTTGGACTGATGTGTGTGTGTGTGTGTTTGCAGGTGAATTGTGTGTGTGTGCAGGTGTGTGAATTCTGTGTGTGTGAGTTCTGTGTGTGGGTGTGTGTTTGAATGCTTGTGCAGGGAAAGGGTGTGTGCAGGTGTGTGTATGCTGTGCGTGTGTTTTTGTGTGTTGTGGCTGTGTGAATGCGTGCAAATGAATGTGTGATGTGTGTGTTTGAATGTGCAGGTGAAACGTGTGCTTGTGGTGTGTGATGTGCGTGTGTTTTTTTTTTTTTTTGTGAAAAATGCAGGTATGTTGTGCCTGTGTGTGTGAGTGGTTGGAGGGGGCCGAGAGAGGAAGGAGGAGCGTGCAGGTGTGTAAGCTGTGAGGATTGAAACTGGTGTCTGTGGTTTGTGCTGGTCTGAGGGAGAAAACAGAGAGGGTGAGATGAGTGCAGTGTGTTCTGTGTGGTCTGTGAAGTGTGTTGAGTGTGTGTTCTGTGAAGTCTGTGAAAGAAAATGGTGAGGGCAGAGAGATAGAGGAATATCCAGGTGTGTGTGTTGTGCGTGAATGAGTGTGTGCCTGGTGTGAGCTGTGTGTTTGGAGGGGAAGGGGATGAGAGGGAGGTCTGTGTGTGAGGGAGTGTTTTGCAGGCAACAGGTGAGTGAAAAATGTGAGCGCAGGTCTGATGTCTGTGTAGAAAAATGGTGAGGGGAAGAGGAGGCAATGTAAGTACCGACAGAGAGTGAGTGCTAGTGTGTGTGTTGTGCGTGTCTGGTGAGGGAGAGGAAAAACAGAGAAGTCTGAGGCTGTGAGTCTGATTGAGAGAGAAGAGAGTGAAAATGGTGTGTGATGGGATTAAACAAAGAGTGGTTGAGTGATTGGTATGGCTGGAAGTATGGCCATGCTGCTGTTCTGGTAGCAGCCATACTGCTACAGTAGCAGCAGGCTGCTACACGCAGCCCTTTTTTTTTTTTTTTTTTTTGAGGAGGAAAATGAAGGAAAACAAAAATGAAATAGAATAAAATAAAAATAAAAATAAAAATATTAGAGTCTCTAAAATTACCAAGAAAAATACTGAAATTTATAGTTATAAAACGGATAAATAAAATTTACTACAAAAATTTAAAAATTAACATATCATTAAAATGTGCGATTAATAGAAAAATAATAATAACAAATAATAATAACAAAGTATTAAAATAAATATTAAAAATTTCTAAAAATCATGAAATTTATACGGGAAATTCATGAATATATGAGCTATGCATAAATAAATTCACTTGAAAAAAAATTCTCATAAAAGGAATGCATTGGGAAACGTGCCATTAATAAATAAAAAGATAAAAATTAAATAAATACTAAACGACCTCTAAAAATTATGAGATTTTTACAGAAAATTTATGAGTATTCCAAAATGCATATACAAAATCTTTCACTTGAAAATTCTCATAAAAATAGTGCATTGGAAAACGTGCCATTAGACTTAAAATGCTAAAATTTTAAATAAATATTAGATGACTCCTAAAAATTATTAAAATTATAAATAATAATAAAAATAGTAAAATCAATGTATTTAAGAAATAAAATAAAATAAACTAATATTTACATGGTGAAATTACCATTTTGCCCCTGACACGACAAATTAGACGTAATATACACAAAAATTATAATTAGCCTCTGAAAATCACAATAACCCCCTAAATAAAGTAATACGCATATTTTATAAAATGTGTGTCAAAATTTGGTGTCTACAAAATGCATACGAGAAATGATTTTAATACGAAAATGACCTAAAGGTCTAGCATTGGACTAGCCTATTTTCCAGAAATTCTCCGCCAGCGTTAGACTAGCGAAGAAACCGAAATTAACCACAACTAGCGTTGGACTAGTGTGGCGACGATACACATATATTATAACAAGTAAGTAAATAAATAAAACATAGATTAAAGCAATAATCATGTGAAAGCAAATAATAGCACATAGGAGCACATAGCACACATAGCACACAAGAGCCCTAACTATTACACAGGAGAAAAACCTAATTACAATCTAAAATGGAAAAAGATAATCAAAACAGCCTATCTAACCTATCTATTACATTTTCTATCTAAAATACAAAAGCTTTTGTTAATTAAATAATGAAAATATAAACTATCTATTACATTAACTATCTAAGTACAAAATTTTCGTTAAATTAGAATATTACCTATCTATTACATTCCTTTGAATAACTAAAATTAAACTCAAATGAATAACATAACATAAATAAATGCTCACATATAAATAAAATAATAACACTAAAAAATACATAAAGAAAAACACATTGAAAAAAACATAGAAGCACATATGAGCACATAAAGAGAAATAAAAAAGGGTAATAGAGGTATCTCCCATTCGTAAACTTGGTACAAATTGCTAATATAATGAACAAACATGTCAAGGTATCACTATTTAAAGTATAAAAATATGAAATACTTAGAATTGGGGATAAAATGTAAATTCAAGCAAAGTTAGGGACTTGGAATAAAAATTCTAGTGAACATAAGACTTGGGAATGAAATTTCAGCAAGTTTAAGGGACTTAGAAATAATTCCAGCAAGTGTGAGGGATGAAACAATAAATTCCAGCAAGTATGATACTTAAGATTAAAATTCCAGCAAGTGGGAGGAATGAAACAATAAATTCTAGCAAGTATGATACTTAAAATTAAAATTCCAGCAATATTGATAGATTCAAACATGGATTCCAGCAATATCATGGAAATCTAAAACAAATTCCAGCAACATGTAATAGACTAAAATACATTTTTCAGCAATTAATGGGGCCTAAGACAAAATTCCAGCAAGACAAAAAGGTTTAGAATAAAAATTCCATCAATATAGGACTTAAAACTAAAATTCCAGCAAGTTTAGGAAATTAGAAATAATAAATTCCAGCAAGTTTGGTACTTAGAACCAAAATTCCAGCAAGTGGGAGGGTAATAATGTAATTCCAGCAAAGCATAATGACAAAAATAAAATTTCAGCAAGGTTGGGGGACAAAAATGCAATTTTCAGCAACATGAGGGACCAAATTTACAATTTTCATCAACATTAAAGGGCTGAAATACAATTCTAGCAAACTTGGAGAGTAAAAATGAAAATTAGAGCAAACCTAGGGGGCAAAGACGTAATTTCAGCAAGACTTAAGGGACAAATTTACAATTGTGCAAATTCACAATTTCAACAAATTTAGTCTCTATTTCTCTCCTCGGTTTCCCCCTCTTTGGTTTTTATTCTCTCCTCAGCCTCCTCTCTTCGGTTTTTATTCTCTCCTCGGCCTCTCCTTTCTTCGGTTTTTCTTTTCTCTTCGGCCTCTCCTCTTCGGTCTCTCTTCTCTCTTCGGTCTCCCCCTCTTCGGTTTTTATTCTCTCCTCGGCCTCTCCTCTCTTTGGTTTTTCCTTTCTCCTCAGCCTCTCCTCTCTTCGATTTTTCCTTTTCTCCTCGGCTTGCTCTCTTTCACTTACTCTCTTCAGGCCTCTTTTCTCTTCAATCTCTCTAGTCGTCTCTTCGGTTTTTCTCTCTTTCTCACTCACTCTCTTTGGCCTCTTTTCTCTTCGGTCTCTAGTCTTCTCTTCAGTTTTTCTCTCTTCGGCCTCCCTCTCTATTCAGTCTCCCTCTTCTCACTCACTCTCTTTGGACTCTCTCCTCTTTGGTTTTTCTCTCTTCAGCCTCCCTCTCTCTTCGGTCTCCCTCTTCTCACTCACTCTCTTCTCTTCGGCTTCTCCCCTCTTCGGTTTTGTTCTCTCTTCCTGTCACTCACTCTCTAGTCTTCTCTCTTCATCTTCACTCACTCTCTCCAAGTCTATATTCAGATCCTAAATCCTCTAAATCCATAGCAAAGCTACTAATAGTTAAACACAATTTCAAAATAAAAGAAAGATAAAGTTATACCAAAAGAGTAGGAAGAAGTACAAGAAACTACCTGTTTGGTCGAGGAGATGGCGGTGGTTCAATCTTCGGCGAGCTGGACGGTGGTTCAGGGGAGGCTTTGAGTGCAGTGTGGAGTTGCTCCTGGTTGTTGATTGGTGGAACCACGGTGGTGTTGGTGGAAATTTTGTGGTGTCTGTGTGTGAGTGTGTGTGCCGTTTGTGATGTGCGTGAGTGTATTTGCAGGGGTGTGTGTGTGTGCAAATGAGTGAGTGATGTGCAATGTCTGTGGTGTGTTCTTGCGTGAATGTGCAGGTGTGAGCAAGAGCAGAGAGGGAGAGAATGGTGTGAGTTGTGTGCCATGTCTGTGAGAGCCCAGAGGGAGAAGAAGATGAAAGTGTGTGTGTATCAGTTGGGAAGAAAATCTACCCAAGATCCCCTCAAATCTGGTTTTTGCAGGGGGAGTTGGTGGAATTTTTCTGCTGCTGTAACAGTTTTTTTTAATGAAAAATCTAAATAAATAGTAAATAGTGTTGAAAAATTATGAAAATTTTATGAAAAATCTATAAATTCATAAAATGCATGTATAAAATTTTTTATACAAAAATTCTAATAATAAGAACATATTTGAATATGTGTCATATGTAACAAAATTATGAAAAGAAAAATAAAAATACAAAATGACCATTAAAAATCACAAAATTTTTACACAAAATATATTATCACACAAAAATATGTATACTGAAATTTTCACTCAGAAATTTTAACATATATGCATTCTTGGGTAACGTGCCCTAAACAAACAAAAAAGACAAAAATTAAATAAATACTTAAATGACCTCCAAAAATTATGTAATTTTGACAAAAAATTTATGAATATACAAAATGCACATATAAAATTTTTCACTTGAAAATTCTCGTAAAAGAGTGCATTGGACAACAGTGCCATTAAGTTTAAAATATTAAAATTTTAAATAAATAATAAATGACTCCCAAAAATCATTAAAATCATAAATAATGATAAAAAATAGTAAAATTATGTATTTAGGAAATAAAATAAAATATAATAATATTCACATGGTGAAATTACCATTTTGCCCCTGATGTGACGAATTAGACATAATATACACGAAAATTGTATTCGACCCCCGAAAAATAAAAATACCCCCTAAATAAAGTAACACGCATATTTTTACAAAAAGTGTATCAAAATTTGGTGTCTGCAGTCATAATGTTTTTGTCAATTTTTGGTCAAATCAATTTTATGATATTTGACTACGTAGTAATTTAGATAATCAATTGGGTAATCAATTGGTCAAATCACTGAGAAGAGTGATGGAATTCATGTTCTTATTATTTAATTAATACTTTTTTGATTTATTCCTCTACATATGTTTATTTGTGTAAATTATCTCGAGTGTGCTCTATTGATCTCCCAATTCCTATAATTTCTGAGGTTCTACGTGTATTGTTATGGTGGTTTTAAATTGGTTTGTTCATTTATCATACAATTCAGTTATCCGTGACATAGAAAGGAATCAACTCTAGCAGATTATCCCTGGATTCATCGAAATTTTATTTTTTTTCCTTCTCATTTGCTAAATTTCCAATGAAATAATTATTTGCAAGTGGTCGATATATTATTTTTATTGGTTTAAAGAGGAAGTCTAATACACACACACATACACACACAATGTGCAAACATCATATATGAATAATATAGTATTAGTGGAGCACTCATGCTTTGAAAAAAAAAAAAAACCTTTTCTATGACCACTTGAGAGAATTTCGTCTTAGGTTTTTTTAGTACACTAGCTCTTTCATTAGATTTTTCTCTTCTTGAACATCAATTCATTTTTTATTGGTCTATTATATGGTAAATAACACATGGGTGTTACACACCAACTTACTAACTCTTTGGTAAACATTTGCCTAACATTCTATAGGCTTAGTTACGAAATACCTAAACCACCTGCCATTTATGTTGTTGGAGGAAATTGTGAATGATTTTATTCGTTGCAACACAGTACATCCAATAGGCATGTAACTAATGAATGTACAATTAACAAAACGAATTAGCTTTAAATGTTATGTGATCTCAGGTTTAATTTTGTAGTATCTTGTTATTCAATATTGCTTTATGGTTTTTGAAACGTCATGCATTTTATCCATCACATAAAAGTAAATTAAGGGCCAATGCTAGAACAAAAAACCAGTAAAATTCTTGTTTTATTTATTTTTTTTTTGTCAAATTTTACTTTATTAATGAAGAGCAGAATTACACGGCAGAGGAATATCCCCTTTCAATGAACAATGAACAGTATCTAGTGGGTTTTAGTGAAATTCGATCCAACCACTATTCGAAAACATGAATTTTTAAAATAATAAATGTGCTTGTTTGATTTTATTTGCAATGCATTTAGGAACAAATTTTACTACTGGAGGTACCCATATGCTATAATTTTATAATTTAGAACTTGTAAATCTAAAAGTAACTAGGACTACAAAATCAAGTTTCATACTTAGATTAAAAAGTCTAACCTTCACCACAAAAAAAGAAAAAAAAAAAAAAAAGAGAACCTACTGCATAGCTTTTCATTTTCAGGACAACCATAGCAACATAACAAAAACCAAGTCGAAAGAAAATCATCCAATTATTATAATATGCATGAACAAAAACCAAGGTTCCCAAATAAAATAAAAGAAAAAAAAGAAAACATATTTAAAGATCAAAATTATCCTCTAATTTCGATCTAATACTTCCCTAGGAGACATGAACCTCAACAGCACTAAAGAACCCTAAAAAGCAAAATTACAAGAGCCCATAATATAGTAGTCTGATTTCCGAGAATTTGTCTATTGGATGATTCAATTTTAGCCCTCAGAAGTTCCAGTTCAGCCTTGCAGTTACTAGAGCATTCCTTATTAGGAGATGTACACAGATTCCTCGCTCTGATTGTTGCCGTTCTTCCATTTTGTCCCAACTGGTCGGAAACGATCTTCGCAAACCTTGGAAGACCACGCCCTATCGCGGAGGAAGCCATAGGTTGTTCTAGTATACAGGGGGAAAATGGGGAGAAAAAGATGAGGGGAACGAAAAAGAAGCCCTAGCTCAAGTCATTTATTGTATCGTGGCGACTAATTTCTTGAAAGAAAAGCTAGCGTCATGATAAGGCACGAGTATTTTTATATGTGAAAATTGATAATTTCCATGTAACCTATATCATGTTTACTTTTTTTTAAATTTAGGGCTAGTAGTAGTATCACACACATCTGTAAACACATATAACATAATATTCTAGAGTGTAAAATTTAGGACTTTAATACTCTCACATACGATTGAAAATTACATAACTTTATATGGAGTATTAAATTCAAAGATGGATATGGTGTCACTTTTTTCTGCAAAAAGGTAATTTTTCGTGGAGTGTGTCTATAATTTAGGGGTTAAATGGTAATTTTAAAATTTTAATAGTAGGCATAACCCATTATTTTTGTGTTCTAACTTTGTGCTCAGAACACAAAATATAAAAAGCTCTAAAAAATATTTGACATCCCTTCAACCCTTATTTATTAATTTCCATATAGTACTAAAGACTTACCTACCATTGTAATATGAAAACCCCGCCCAAAATTAAAAAAAAAAAGAAAAAAAAGAAAGGCTATCAATTTAGGGATAAAATTTGGGAAGCATAATATATTCCATGCTTAACAATTCGTAATCCTGAATTAAAGAATGGTATATTTGGAATATATACTTCCAACACAATTTTAAACATGTAACATCTTCCAGCAATTTTATTTTTTTACCTTGAAAACTCCAAAGTAAAAGTATAATTTCTTTTTCTCATAACATCTTTTATTACCTCCAAGTTTTATTCATGTGTTTCATTCTTTTAGCGGTTAAAAACTACTATTTAATATTAGATTTGTGAATCATTTAGTCAAAAAATAATCCAATGTTGTTTGGATTTACAAATTTTGCTTCAAGTGATTATACATTTTCAAATCAATTTCTTTTTAGTCAATTTCATATATCTTAACAATAATATATCTGCTGACATACTGTGGCTAATATTTCAACTTTTTGACTATCTATTGAAGTTTTAATATAAATTATTACTAGATATTATTACTGTCTCTTTCTTAAATTCAATAATGTTAAAAAATTATGTCCTCATTACCATCTAATTTTAGTAACAAATAAGAAGGCGGAATACATTAATGAAAATTGAAAAATGGGTTTCAGTGGGAAGGGGAGAGATGTCATTATTTCGTTTATTATAAATCAAACAAAATTTTCATTTTTTTATCCCAATTGTAATAGTTTGAAATGACTAATGATTATTGTTATTTCCAAATTTAATTTTACTTCCATTTTATATTAACATTAACAAGTAATTTTAAATTTTCCCCTATTTTCTATTATATTCATTATTAGTCATAATCTATCTTGCTAAAGAAACTACAACATTGTACATGTATTGAAGAAAATTGAAAATTGGGTTGAGAGGGAGTAAAACAGGTTGTGGATTAAGGAACTTGGACACATACACACACACCCTTAATTATGTATGTCATACATACATACATATACATATACAAACATACATATAGATACACCAACACACACACACACATATATATTCATATGGACTCACGCACATATGATTTGATATATGAGATGAATCTAATATTTTGATTTGTTACTTGTTTGAATTGAGTTGCATGGACGTATAAAAACCACAATACAGAAAAGCCAAAAACAAATCCACTATTTGTTTTATGTCAAGCAATGCATGAAGTAACTCTCGACTCAATCGTACGAATATGAAAAATATAGGATTTCCAATCCTAGTAGGAAAGAGATACTCAATTTAATGTGAGTAAACAAAATTCCATACATACGTACGTACACACATATATACATACAAGTGCATATATATATATATATAGAGAGAGAGAGAGAGAGAGTTCTCATTCATTTCTTTGCCATGAGAAACTTTTGGAAAATAATTTTTAGTTAGCAAAATTTTTGTTGTTGCTTGAGAATAAAACAAGTTTGTTATGAAATAATTGAGATAATGATGGTGGATGTCTATCACATTTATCTCATCCCCTAAGTGATAAAACTCTATCACTATCTCTCAATTAGATAATAATCTATCACTATCTCTTGGTTATATAACAGTCTATTACTATCTCTTAGCTACTAATAAGATCTTATCATTATTTTATTGTTAGTTGATGTAATCTAAAAGTCTCCTGTACTCCTCCTGTAAACTGGGGTCACCTCCTCTTGTATCAAGTACACAACTCATTCAAGTGAATAAAGAATCTCATATCCTTGTCTACTTTCTCTCTACTTTTCATTAATTTCTTATATTTCTTAGCATAGTATCCACGATAGATTCAATATCATATTAGTATTAATTTTATAACACATTATTAGCACGAGACTCTACTGGTGTTAGGATCAATCACTAGACATCTGCTTGGGAATTCTTGTCGAATTTTCAAGAAACAAATGCGAAAAATTTGGGATCAAATAATGGTGATAATTTTTGTCTCATTGATAGTGCTACTACTCACACTATCTTGAAAAATAAAGAGTACTACAATAAGTGGTAGTACTAAGTTAATAGTAGGCTTCGAAAGAGCCACTATATTCCTTCCTAATGGAAGCAAATTTGTCCATAAGTAATGCACTACTTTCTCCCAAATCTCGACGAAATTTATTAATCCGCCGAAGTGGATATCATATTGAGACAATGAATGAGACAAATGAAGAATATTTATTAATTATAAATACCATTTCTAGAAAGAAATGTATATTAAAAAAAGATGCCTTTCGCTCTCTTCTAGGCTTATATTATACAAAAATAAGTGCAAGTTGAAATTAATCACCTAGTAGACCAGAAGTCTACTAATCTCAATGAATTTATGATTTGGCATGATCGCCTTAGGTCATTCTGGTTGTACAATGATGAGGCGAACTAATTGAGAATTCACATGGCCATTCATTGAAAGGTTCAAAAAATGTTAAAACAAATGAATTTTCATGTGTTGCTTGCTCCCAAAGGGAAATTAATTGTTAGACCATCATCAGCCAAAGTGGGAGTTGAATTCTCCTAAATTTTTAGAATGGATTCAGAGAGACATATGTGGGCCTATAGATCCACAAAGTGGACCAATTAGATATTTTATGGTGCTATTTCATGCATTAACTAGATAGTCCCATGTATGTTTATTATCGGCTCGCAACTAGCCATTGTGCAAGATTAATTGCTCAATAATTAAATTGCGAGCACAATTCCTTGATTATCCAATTTTAAAAATTCGTTTAGATAATGCTAGTGAAATATACATCACATGCATTTGATGATTAGTGCATGTCAATTGGAATAATTGTTGAACATCCTGTAACTCATGTTCATACACAAAATGGACTAGCAAAATCATTTATTAAAAGGTTGCAATTAATTTCTAGACCATTATTAATGAGGTTTAAACTTCTCTTATATGTTTGGGGACATGCAATTTTACATGTTGCAACACTAGTGAGAATTAGGCCGACTAGTTATCATGATTATTCCCCCATGCAATTAGCATTTGATCATGAGCCCAATATTTCTCATTTGATAATTTTTAGATGTGTGGTTTATGCTCCCATTACACCACCCCAACGTACTAAAATAGGCCCCCAAAGAAGATTGGCGATATATATGTCGAGTATGAATCACCTTTCGATTATCAAATATATTGAATCATTAACAGGTGATTTATTTACTGTAACATTTGCATATTGTCATTTGACAAATCACATTTCCAGACATTAGGAGAGGACAAGATCAACTAAAAAAGGAAATCAATTGAAAAATAAGATTAAATTTTCTTGATCCTCGTACACAACAATGTGAACTAGAAGTTCAAAGGATTATACATTTGCAAAAAGTTACAAATCAATTACTAGATACATTTAATGATTCCAAAAGAGTTAGCTAAATCATATATTCCGGCTGAAGAATGTCCCTACTAACATTGTTATCCCAGAAAGACAAATTACAAGTGCTAATGAATCTGATGCACACCTGAAGTGTGGTAGATCCATTAGTTTCAAAGATAAAAATCCTCGAAAGAAAAGAGGACTGAATAATAATAGTGACAAAATTCAACCTTCCTGAAGAGGATTGTTCCTAGAAGAGTTAGTCCTAAAGAGCATACACCTGAAGAAAGTGATAATTTAGAAACTTCAATAAATTTTGTCACTATGAGAAAAGATTGGAATCGAAAAGAAATAATTATTAATAATATTTTTGCATATAACGTAGCACTTAATATTATTGAAGATGACGCAAATCAGGAGCCTAGAACGATTGATGAATGTCGATGAAGAAATGATTGGCCAAAATGGAAACATGCAATCCAATCTAAATTGGATTCGCTGAATAAAAGAAAAGTTTTTGGACCTGTAGTCCGAACACTTGAGCGTGTTAAGCCAGTGGGATATAAATGGGTCTTTGTAAGAAAAAGAAATGAGAAAAATGAAATTGTGAGATATAAAGCGAGATTTGTAGCTCAAGAATTTTCACAAATACCTAGATTTGATTATGATGAAACGTATTCACCTGTAATTGATGCAATCACATTGAGATATCTTGTGAGTTTAGCACTAGCATGAAAAATTAGATATGCATCTAATAGATGTAGTCACTACTTATATATAGGAATCTTGATAATGATATTTACATGAGAATCCCTTAAGGATTCAACATGCCATAAGCATGTAAATCAAATCCTATAAATTACGAAGGACTTTTAGGGGCTCAAGCAATCTTGGCTTATGTGGTATAACCGTTTAAGTGATTGTTTGAGTAAAGAAGGTTATACCAAAGAACCAATACATCCATGTATTTTCATAAGGAACAATAGGTCAAAGTTTGTTTTTATTGTTGTATATGTTGATGATCTCAATCTAATTAGGAAATCCTGAAGAGCTCCAAAAGGCAGTTGAATATTTAAAGAAAGAATTTGAGATCAAAGATTTTAGAAAAACTAAATTCTACCTTGGTTTACAAATTGAGCATCTAGATCGTGAAATTTTATCCACCAAACTATTTATACCCAGAAGGTATTAAAGTGGTTTTACATGGATAACACACATCCAATTAAGTACCCTAATGGTCGACCGATCAGTTGATCCTGCTAAGGATCCTTTTAGACCACGAGAGGAAGATGAAGAGATACATGGACCTGAAGTACCATATCTCAGTGCAATTGATGCACTAAATGTATCCTGCTAATTGTACAAGACTAGATATATCATTTGCATGTAAATTTATTAGCAAGATTCAGCTCCTCTCCTACTAGACGATATTGGAAATGGTATAGAACATATTTTTCAGTTATCTCTAAGGAACAATTGACCTTGACTTGTATTATTCATATAATTCTCGACATGAATTCGTTGGTTATGCTGATGCTAGGTATTTATTGGATCCATACAAAGCAAGGTCTCAAACTGGTTATCTATTTACAAGTGGTGGTACAACTATTTCATGGTAGTCTACAAAACTAATTAATAACTAGCCACTTCATCAAATCATGCTAAAATAATAGCAATTCATGAGGGCAGTTGAGAATGTGTTTGGCTAAGGTTAATGTTCCCACTATATCCGAAAGAATTGCGGGTTATCCCCTGAAGAGGAAAATCCTCCAACAATATAATATGAAGACAATGCAGCTTGTATAGCTCAATTGAAGAGAGAATATATGAAAGGAGATAGGACTAAACACATTTCACCAAAGTTCTTCTTTACTCATGATCCTAGAAAAGAATGGTGAAATCGATGTGCAACAAATCCACTCAAGTGATAATCTGGCAGATTTATTTACCAAGGCATTGCCGACTGTAACATTCGAGAAATTAGTGAAGAATATCAGAATGAGTTGATTGAAAGATCCCATTTGATGTTTGGATTAGGGAGAGAAATTAGGCACAAGAATAGTGTATTTTTTTTTCCTTCATTACGATTTTTTTCCCATTGGGGTTTTTTCCTATTAAGTTTTTAACGAGGCCTATTCTTTATGAAATAGACAGTCTAATATGAGATAATTGAGATAATAATGGTGGATGTCTATCACATTTATCTCATTGCTTAAGTGATAAAACTCTATCATTATCTCTCATTAGTTAGATACTATCCCTTAGTTTATTACTATCTCTTAGCTGTTGATGATATCTTATCATTATCTCATAGTTAGTTAATGTAATCTAAAACTCTTTTGTACTCCCCCTATAAATAGGGGTCACCCCTTCTTGTATTAAGTACACAACTTATTTGAGTGAATAAAGAATCTCACTTCCTTGTCTACTTTCTCTCTCCTTTTCATTAGTTTTTTATATTTCTTAGCATAGTATCCACGATAGATCCAATATCAAATTAGTATTAGTTGTATGACAAAGTTGGGCTAAATTATGAACATTAAACAAAATTAAAAAAATTGAATTCCATAAACAGAATAAAAAAATTGAATCCAAAAATTCTACAAATTCACGTACAAAAAGAAAGTATTTAAATTTCAAATTAACAATCTAAATGTGACTACTTTTATGCAACCGATTGAGGTCTTTAATTGTTCATTAGTTGTTGCAACAGCAGAGATTCCAATCCCTAAAAACTTTTAAGGAATGAAAATTAAAAAATAAAAATAAAAACTCAAAGGGCCTCTTAGACCAACAAGAAACTATAAGTCGCAACATCAAAAGTTCCTCTATGACTATTACTAGACGGGCCCAACCAATCAAACGGTGACATGTGAGAGGCAGTGGAGGTTGGGTTTTACCTTTATATATAATTAGTCGATTGTGAGTTGGCCATTGGATGATATATCCATTGTTCGACCTAAGCTACCTCCCGCATCAAAGTATACTTTTTTTTTAAATTATTTCTTTTGGAATGCTTAAGATAGTATCTTTTTTTGTTTTTTTTTTTTTTTGAGTAATCACTTGTTATATTATAAATGTATATTACCTTATACAAAGTGGGATGAGACTCCTAAATAATATGCTGAGTGAATTCCCAAACCTATTTGCTAAAATCTACCCAACCTTCTTTTCTCGTAAATCCAAATCCCTATTCCTGCAAGCAGGGGAGACCTAAAAGTTAAGGTCTCCCCTGGCCCTAGTGGCTTTGAAATTATTTCTTCGGAAGTAAAGAAGTACTTAATATACTCTACCATAAATTACCCTGTCAATTGTATTTGTAGTGTGATAACATTCAAATTCTCCATTTTTATAAAGCACATGCCGTCATACTGAAAAAATAAAAATAAAAACCTTGCTTAGGGATTATTACCTTATTTAATTTTACTTCAATATAGTTTATATGCTTAACGAAATTAATAATTAAAAAACTCCTGTGAGTGTGTAGAATGTTATTCATACTATCATACTTTTTGATCCCCCTTTTTTTTTTTGTCCTATTTTTTCCTTTTAAAATATAAACCTGATTACGGAAATAATAAGATGATTCGTGATGCACAAGCTACAATATTTTTCAATCCTTTAGCCTATTCGGCAGATTAGTACATTATCGAGCTACTATACCTAGTCCCACTATAGGTGTTCTCGTTTGATTATTTTACCTACTTTTATATTATGATTTTTAAAAATCAGTTTTTATAACGTTATCGGTTGCTTTTGCATCTAGATTCTAGATTTTTTAATAGCCAAAAAAGCAGAATCTCAGAATCTACCCAAGGGCTGCTTACTGATTCTGATTAAACGCTCTATCTTTGCTGGACAAAAAATCCTTCCAAAGTTAATTAAATCATAAAAATAACAAGACCTAATTTTATCTCACTTCTCTCTTGCATCTATTGAGGAGAACAATCATATATACAGGATGCCTCATCGCCCCCTTTTTTATGGGTCACCATAGAGCAGAGTTTCTAACCCATTAATTTAGGACGTTCGATTTGGGGATGAAATTGTCACCCCGGTTCTGCCTCGTGTGATTCCAATTTCCTCCAGTTTGGAATCATCCCTATCGTAATCTAACAGGAAGTACGGCGGGTGTGTTAGGGCAAATTTTTGCAACAATCCGACAGTGAGAATTGAGGGGGCAATGTCAAGTGGAGGGCCCTCAAATGGAATATGAGAAATTACTCTTGGGGTAGTGATATCGGGAAAGACTTTTTGGGCCCAACCTGCTAGGAATATTTGATTTGTCAATTTTAATTTTAGTTAAGAAACGAAAATTATTCTATTGAAATATCATACATTCAATATTGAAGGACATTGTAGTCATTGTTTATAAAAAATCAGCTTTTATAATTTTTTTTTGAGATCACCCAAAATTAGCTTTTAATCAATTTTTTTAAGTAAACAAAAATATTTGTCAGATTTTAAAAAATCTAATTTTTCACAATCCACTTTTTAGGAGCAGCCTCTACAAAATCTGAGCAAACAAGAATAACCCCTATAAGTCCGTCCCCTTGTACTTCTTTTTAGCTTGAGCTCTATTTTAAAAAGAATAGTTTAAATACCAAATATTTCGGTCATTGGTAGTTTTAGTCCTTAAAGTTTGGATGAAAATAGATCTAGTATCAAATGTTTTAATATTTTAGTATATTTAGTTCTATTGATTGAGTTTGTCAAAATCTTACCAGAATCCAATCACATGACACTCACTTTTCCATGTCCAAATTTTCAAAAAAAAAAAAAGAAAAAAGAAAAAATGTTAATTTCCATAATTTACAATTAAAAATTTTTCTTTTTTTCTTTTTCTTTTTAAGAATTTGGCCATTGGCACATGATATCACGTGAATGGATTCCGGTAATATTTTGCCAAAATTGGTCAATAGGACCAAATATACTAAAAAGAATAACATTTGATATTAAATGTACTTTTATCCGAATTTTAAAAATTGAAACTACCGATGTTCCAAACTTTTGGTTCTAAGATTGTAATTTTTGCTTTTAACAACTAGTTTAACCCGATTGGTCTAAGGAAGAACAAATAAAACTTTCCACTAGGAGTTCAAATAAAACCTTGTCAGATAAATTCATATATCATAGAACTGCATTACTAGGAAATAGAAATCAGTTTGACTCACCCTAGTTTGTCGAATTTTGTAGCAAAAAAGAAATTGTCAAACAATAAACAAGCCTTTTAGCAGATGGTACATTATACGCTTACCATTGTCATTCATTTTATACACGGTGTAAATTTATGATATTATTTTGTGACTTTGGTATCGTTGGTGTGACAACACCACAACAAATCAGGGAGTGGGTGGTTATAATTATCCATGTTCTATTGGATATGTATAATGTGGTAAGAAGTTATTTAAAATAATGGGACACTACTAGACATTAAAGTGGCTAATAAAGAAAGTGACCTTATCATATTTATCTATAAATACCAGAAGAAACGTTAGACCACGACGAAATGCTCAGACATCAAGAGTGCATCCATATTCCCAAATTCCTTTTAAGTTAGTTTAATTTTGGCCAATCATTCTCTTAGATTTCAGCATTAGTTTAGTTTAATTTAGCAAATCATTCTCTTAGATTTCAGCATTAGTTTTGACTTTTAGCTTTCCAGTTATTATGAATTCTAGTCAATGTATTTTGATTAATTCTAGTCAATTTATTTTGCATTTCCAGCTTCCGGTAGATGTATTTCAGGTTCTAGTCGATGTGAATATGTTCAGTTTTAATGCAATTTCAGATTTTCACAATTCTCTTGCCCAAGTTTTTTTACTTTTCAATTTCATCCATCTGTTGCACAATTCACGTTAATTTCTAGTTTTAGTTTTCCAACCTTAGTGGATCGTTCAAGGCTTGAATATTAAGTACGACTTGGAGTAGTTCAAGGCAAGATGAACAGCAATCGACCAAGAAGTTAGATCGCAATTTGCGTACTATCTCAACTACTTTCACCGAATCCACACTAGATTCCTAGTATCGACCAAGTGTCACACCGATAGGCATTGATGGTCAATCCATCGGCCAGATAGAGTGTTTTGCTGTTTATTTTGTGCGCTACAAGGTACATTAAAAATGGTGTAGATCAATTAATCTGAATTCTACATTTTTTAAAATTTAACATTTGATCAAATCTGACTCTTGATTGTTTGAACGATTGCTTCCATTTCTCTTCACTTCATTTCTTCCTTATTGAAAATAAAGTCAGATAGGACAGTTGTATGGCAAATTTGTTAAAATATTGTTTGGAAAAAAAAATTTTGGCAACTGTGGGTGTCAAAGGCTATTTTTTGAAATATAATTGCACCTCGTTTGCCAAACGCAGTGCATTATTTTTGTTTTTTTAAAATAGCAGAGCGCCGTGTTTGGGAATGGAAAAGTCAGCTTTTCCATTCCCAAACGCGGAGCTACTGTTCATGCACTGTTCACTGTTCTTTTTTTTGCAAAAGAGATTAGGGTTTTTGGTTTAAAGTTTTTTTGGGTTATTGATAGGATTTAAGTAAAAGTAATTGAGGTAGTTCAATGTTTGAATTGAAGAATTTTAGATTTAGTAAAGAATAAAGCTATAAACACCAAATTTTGATATACCACTAAATTTTCTAATATCTTGTGGGCCATTTTTTATTTTTCGAATGCGAAATCTGGTTTTTACAGAAAGTGTGCAAAAGTCTTCTGGCAAAATTGTAATTTCAACACGTAAACACTTTTTTTGCCAATTTTTTATTGTTAAATTCATATTTTATACCCTTGTACAAATTTATAAATTTTATAATTTTTCTAGATGAACCACTATTTTTCTGTGTGTTACGTCAATTCAAGGACAAAATAGTCATTTCAATTTTTGAATACCTTTTTTTGGCTATTTTTGAATCCCAAACTCACATTTCATACTCTTAAGTATATTCTAAATTTGTGATAATTTTTTCGGTTAAAAAACTATTGTTTTTATGATGCATACATACCTGAGGCAAAATCGTTATTTTTTTTAACCTGAAAAATTATCACAAATTTAAAATATACTTTATGAATTTAGGATTCCAAAATAGTCAAAAAAGACATTCACAAATTAAAAATGACTATTTTACCCTTGAATTGACGTAATATACGGAAAAATAATGGTTCATCTAGAAAAAATTACAGAAGTTAGAAATTTGTACAAGAGTATAAAATATAAATTTAAAAATAAAAAATTGGCGAAAAAGGTGTTTATGTGCTGAAATTATAATTTTGCCAGAAGACTTTTGTATACTTTCTCTAAAAACCAGATTTTGCATTCGAAAAATAAAAAATGACCCACAAGATATTAAAATATTTAGTGGTATATCAAAATTTAGTGTCTATAGCTTTATTATTTCTAAATCTAAAATTCTTCAATTCAAACATTGAACTACCTCAACTACTTTTACTTAAATCCTATAAATCTACCTAAATAATAACCCAAAAAAACCTTCCATCAAAAAACCTAACCTCTTCTGCAAAAAAAAAAAAAGTGAACAGTGAACAATAGCGTCGCGTTTGGAAATGGAAAAGCTAACTTTTCCATTCCCAAACGTGGCGCTTTGCTATTTAAAAAAAAAAAAATCTGTGCCGCGTTTGGATTTCAAAAAATGGCCTCTGACACTCACAGTTGCCGAATTTTTTTTTTCCAAACAATATTTTAACAAACTTGCCCAGTTGTATCTGCTGTTAAAAAAAAAAAAAAAACTCTTTATGCCAACAATAATAATTTTTTTATTTTTTTGGAAAAAAATTATTGATACCTAAAATTAAATTCAAATTTGACTGATCTAAAACAACCGTAAGTTGCCTGCTCAACTTCACTTACAGTGGACAAACAACAGTAGTATTACTAGTGTGAAAGCGTGTCCCCTGATGTTTGGCTAAATAATGGACAAACAAAAAAAAGCGAAGTTCCTTGCTTCTGCTGGAGGGAGGAAGATTGACTTGGGATTGACTCCATTCTTTCTTTGTCACACACTCTCTTACACACAACGCACACTAGGCATATTTATAATCTATAAATAAACAATCAAAATGCCAACGATCACTTGCTTACTTCAAGCAGCGCGTGTTAATTTCTGCGATAACTCCTGTTGCATTCGTGAGTTTCTCCTTCTCTTTCCCTTTTATATACAGATAGAAAATGACACTTAAGGATTAACTTTGATCAACCATGAATCCTCTGAGTAGGTGTGCTTGTGGGATTGTTTCTGTTTAATGCTTAATGCATTGTTGGAAATGTTGTAATCAGTGTTTTTTCTCTGCGATTCTTTTTATTTCCTGAAAGTCCCTTCTGGCGGTTGGAGGGATATTATGTTATTCAAGTAGTAATATGTGAAAAGATGGTATCGTTTTAGTTATTTTGTTGATGGGATTAGTAGTTTCAATTGAATTCTGAGAAACAATTTCTGCTTTTTACTTTCTTGCTTTTTTCATCTTGTTTGTTAGCTGTAGAATGATTGTTTTGCTACAGAAAAAAGTGAAGAAAAGATGCAACAGAACGCTCCGAAGTAGGCATTATAGTATCAGATGCATTGTATTTTGATCCTTTTTTTATTCGTTTTGAAATTAGATGATTGCTTAAAATAAAGGATTTTGCATCTATTGGCTACTAAATTGCTGGACAAGTCTTGAGATAAGCAAAGAATTTGACTTTAATTTCTGCCTATTTCCGTTCAAGGATTTATGTTGTTTAGCATTTTATATATTTTTCTGCTAAATGCTAACTGCATAGTCCTCTGTTGGTATTTTGTCATTTAGGAGCCATTGATTGAGATTATACCTCACAAAGTTTCCTTTTATTCGATCTTCACCCTTCCTCTGTCATTTTAGTGTTTGTAATCTTAAGAAAATTAAGATTTTCACTTGTCATACTTGTGTAGCTTTTTATCTTTTTCATGTCTCTGCCCTGAGTCTTGACAGGAAATATCTTTTGTCCTTCTAGTACGATGACATTATCTGTTGCTTGTTATTTTGTTCTCGTTATAATGAAATTGCAAAATGATGCACGTGTATGGTGGTAACTGATTAAAAAAGAGCTCTCTCTCTCTCTCTCTCTCTCTCTCTCTCTCTCTCTCTCTCTCTCTCTCTCTATTGCAGTCTTTCTTTCATGGTTTGTTTGATTTGGAAGGGAAGAAGAAGGATCACTCTTTTGAAACTTTAAGGTTCTATTAGGTCTGGTATGCTATTATGGTCTCTTAACTGTATTGGATGCTTGGGGATCCAAACTTGATATAAAGAAAGTGGGATGATGGGTGGAAAAAGAAAAAGAATTTGAAACATAGATCTGCATACTGCAAACACGAACTATCTTGGCTCTGCCAATTGACAAAAATGGATATGGTGTCAAGATCCATTTTGGATAAGCGTATGTCTTATCCTTCTCGCGCTTATACATTCTCTCTATGAACATGTCTTTTTTTGCACTTGTGCACCTCTTTCAATAGTAAATGTATCTTTGTATATGCATTTGTGAAGGTGCAAAGTATCAGTCCTACTAATAGCCAATCAACAGTTGTCTGATCATTTAAGTTCTGATATTTGCAGGAGTAAATAGCAGTTGCATTCTAATACAGAATTCTGTTAGCGGATGGGAAAGACAATTCAGGTTTTTGGATTTCCTCGTGTTGTGGCTGCAAAAAAGGTCACCAAGTTTTTAGAACGATTTGCAGGTCAGGGAACTGTATGTGCTTTAGAGGTCAAGCAGTCTAAAGGAGGACCCAGAGCATTTGCTAGAGTCCAATTCACAAATGATAAAAGTGCTGACCGCATTATCTCCTTGGCAGACCGTGGCCTTTATTATGGTTCGTCATATTTGTTGGCTTGGGAAATGGGCATTGATTTGGTTGCAAGGCCTAGAACCTATGAGCATCGCATGGAGCAAATAGTTCTGCATTTTGGATGTCAAGTGTCAGAAAATAAGTTTTCGGTGCTGTGGAATGGGGCAAATGCTTCTGTTGGATTTGGATTTGAAATGAAGAAAATGTACTTCTTTTTGCGGTTTCGCTCTGTTGACTACAAGCTTGAATTGTCCTATGAAAACATATGGCAGATCGTACTGCATCGACCCCGTGGAAAAGCAGCAAGGTTTCTCCTCATACAGGTACGGTTGTTCAGATAAATGATTTGATGCTTCTTTGTGGTCTATGTATCTTTGCTCACTTGTTTGTTTGATCCTTAATTTTTGGCATCCGTTTCACTGCATAACTTTAGCATATCTTACTTCTGCCTTGGTTGTTGGGCTTATATTTAATTTGTTAACACCGAACTGTAGTCTCTTCGAGTGTCCCTTTATTTGTCCAAATTACATTTGTGTTGTTTTCAATTCTATCCAACAATTCATCAGTAGTACGCAAAGAACACTTGTTTATACCCGGATGATCACTTCTGATTGGAGTGATTTTTACCCCAAAATTATCAGGAGAATACACTGAACATGATTCTAACACTAATATATATCAATCAAACCAAAACAGTTACGAATCAAAGTTTAAAATATCATTATTTCATTTCAAGAAAACATCACAAAAAACCAACAAAATGCTTTAATAAATCGTGTTGTGGGTATTTGATTCTGTGTGTCTGTGTTGTGTCTTGTGTCTTGTGTCTTGTGAGCATTGTGTGATGATCGGAAAGTATGGAAAGCAAAGAAAGAGGGAATGAAGAAACGGGAAGAAGAGATGGGGGAAGAGAAATGGTAAGAAAATAAAGAATTCGTTTTTACAATGTTATGCTTTTTTTTTTTTTTTTATATTAATGACTTTGACAAAATTAACCATAAATTAAAGCTCGAATAGATTGACCAACCACTCGAGTAGAGTAGTTTAGGCTCAAATTCAACTCGGCGATCAAGTTAAACTGCTCGACTTCGACTCGAGTTCGGAATTAACTGAACTCAAATCGAGCTTTTGACCAAGCTACTTGTGGATTGCTCGAGAGTAACTCGATTCATTTATACCTCTAGGCCCAATACGTTTAGTACCTGATTTGGCACTAGAAACCGGTTTGATTAAACTTCTTTTTTTACACTTCGAAATGAGCTGATTTGCTTAATTTGTTGGTTTTTCAATTTTTTCTTGAAGAGCATCAGCTGCATTGTGAAATTGCTATGGCACTTGGCAGTCCAAAAGCATGTTGTGCTAAATATTGCACGTCAATAAATATTGCACTTTGCCATAGATATTGAATTTTAGGATGTAGATTCTTATATTTTTCTGGAAATGAAGTATGTTAGAGGCTCTTGAACCAAGCTTATTGCTAAAATTACCAGTTCACCTAGGTTGTCAATTTATTTTTTAAACATTCAATTCACCTGGAGCAACAGATGAATACTGCTCTTACATTAGAATTTTTTTTTTAAGATAATGATGCGACAATTTAGTCCTCTGATCACTCATTAGCTAAATAAATATGCTTTCAGCAACTGAAGCAATTTTTGAGATCTTGTTGACTTGCTTTGCCATTGTATGCATCAATAACTCAGATTTTCTTTCTACATCGTATGAGCTAAAAAGCAGGCATGAATCTCCCCTGCATTCAAGCATGGAATATTGTCGCATTTAGCCTGCCAGTTGTAATTTATATAGACTATGAAAAAAAAAATCTGCCAAAACCAAACACACAGATTTACATATTGTTCATTTGCAGGATCATCCGGAACATGATGCATTTATAATTTGCAAAGAGCTTCACCCCTATTTCCTATCCTCCCTTACTTGCTCTGTCACTGAACATAGTTTTACGTTTTCAGTACTCCGTTCAATGCCTTTTTGTATCATCCCTTATTTTGGACTTTGTAATTGTCACGACCGAACCTATAGATCGTGACCGGCATGTAAGCTGAGGTAGAATAAACCGCCCCAAACCACGTAAGCCTTAACTCTTCTGCTGTAATCCTACCGAAATTTCGACAATATCTCCTCTCTATTTTGAACTTTCCCAAAATTTCAAACCTTGCATAAAAGATCAACAACCCAACAAATACCAATATCTTCCAAAATTTTCACATCACCAAATTTTTCAATCACAAACCACATTGCACTTCAAACTCATTATCACACTATAGATAATTCATATAAGAATAAGTTAGAATTAGGCCTTTAGCCTAATTCATATCAACCCAACATCATAAGTACCGGTTCAACAACCCAAAACTTTCACATTTCATTCATACCAATATATGTCTACATGAACTTAACATATACCGATATCCCAAGATCTTGATATTTTACCACAGAGCAACTAAACCAAAATAATAACAATTACAAAACTAATTTCTACACCACTATGTCACAAATACAAAAGAATAGTCCCATCCTACATCCGAACGAACAAGAATAACCGAATAGTACTTCCAAACCGAGTGACTATGCAGTTCTTCTCTTTTATTCTAACTCTTGCACTATCTACAAACACTAAAAAATATTAAGGGGTGAGATTTTCACACTCAGTAAGTATAATACATATTATAAACCATTATACACGCAATCATGCCATACAGTAACCAACCATCATTAATACTTTATAATTGATGCAACCAAATATCATTTTTTTACTACATAAAACAATAACTTAAAAATCACCATTTTTGGTATAAAAATCTGTGAATTCATCACTCATGACATAAAATAAATAATAAAATCACATCCTTGGTTTCATAAATAACTTTGGTTATTTCTCGAAATCACAACTATGCAGAACATACTATTCCCCGAAGGGTAACTATCCCGCGAAGGGTAAACTGTCCCCGGCGGGCTATCCCATGAAGGATAATCTGTCTCCGAAGGGTAATCTATCCCCCGAAGGGTAATCTTTCCCCGAAAGGCTATCTCCCGAAGGTTAATCTTTCCCCAAAGGGTAATCTATTCCCCAAAGGATAATCTATCCCCCAAAAGGTAATCTGTCCTCGAAGGGCTATCTCCCGAAGGGTATACTATCCCACGAAGGGAGGGAATCACTACGGACATTCCCTAGCCAACATATACTAGGTGCATCCAAACTAACAATAACCCTGTTAGTTTTAGTTAGTTCTACATAGAGTTACTTTCAAATCATCTATACAATTTAGTTCTTTCATTTCCTTTAAAACATTGTCAAACTGTCAAGTACTCACGTACAAGATCATTTCACAAACAATCATGCACTTTTCTCAAATTCTTTATGCCAAATACATGACTTTGCAAAATAATTTCTATAATGTGACAATTGTGTACACCTCATAAACTTTACATAAAAGAAATACTCACTTTTAAACACTTTGCTCATGTCCTTAAGGTGTAAAACTATAACTATATAAAAATATATTTCGACGTATACCAAGTATATTATTTTGTAACTTGACATAAATCATTCACTTTTAATTACCTTGTCATCTCTATCAATCTTTCATGTACAAAAATCACTTTTGATGCATTCCATCATTCATGCATTCATTTACCAACATATATGCACATAAATCTCATTTTATGCATTAACATATCTTAACATATCCATACACTTTTCATGCAACATATAATACTTATTGATCTATAATATGCATTATACTTACCTCTCAAATGAATTCACATAAAAAATCTCGAACTAAACTCCCCCCTAGGTGGCTTCTTCCACCACTTGCTCTCTTGAATCTATCATACAACATTTCAATCACAATTGATAACTAAAAATACATAAAGAAATAATATTCTAACCTTAATCTAAGCCCCAAGACTTAGCTCACTCATTTACCCACCTTGCATGGTGTGGTATTTAGTCAAATATAAATTTTAAATTTCTCAAATCAACTTTTCTTCTTCTAAATGGTGTAATCTATATCATTATAACAACTATTATCTTTAAATAACCAAGAAATAACTTTTTTCCCAAATGTCTAAATTTACATAAACCCTAAAATCCATCCACTCCAATTTCTATCATGCATGTTAAAATAACATGTAATCTCCTCTTCCTATCATCATAAAACGAAATCTAACATACACTTATCTCGTCGAGTTTTGTCTTATTTTTCCTTTTCTTTTCTTTCTCCATTTCTCTTCCCTCTCTCTTCTCTCTCTCCTTTTTCTTTATCCCCTTGCTGGCCGGACTCCTAGGCGACCTTCGGTGACTTTCCAGAGATTGGTTGCCGTCGACTCTTTCTTCCTCTCCCTTCTTCTGTCTTTCTCTTTTCGCTGTTTTCTTCTTCTATTTTTGTGCAGAAATTTCTGTTAGTTTTCTTTTGGAAATGAACCGATGGTAGTTCTTTCTTTTTGCTTATGTTTTTCTGTTTTTTTTTAATAGTTATGGTCCAATGACCATTATACCCCTCGCTGATAAAAATGTTTCCACAAAAGCCCTTATTTGAGTTGGGTATTACAGTAATATGCTACCAATACTAGCCATGATTTGAACCTTGAAACCCAACCAAAATGTTTATGCCATATGCTAAATAACTAGCATGCATTTTGTCACAACCCAAACCTATAGGCCATGACCGGTGTGTATCCAAAGTGGAATAATTCACCAAAGGCTCAGTAAGGCTTTATCTCTTTTTGAATTTTACCGAAATTGCGGCATCTCCTATATATTAGAGCTTTCCCAAAAATTTATAACCTGCATAAAACTCACTACATAAAACTCAGAAACATCACAAAAATTTCCAATATCTCCACAACAATCCATCAATCAACCAATTTATCCAATAACCAACCACACATTTCAAGCTCATCATCTTACCATAAACAATTCAACATAGAAATAAATAGGAATTAGGCCCTTGGCCTTTATCCATATCAATATATCACAAGTTGTTCAACAACTAACCATTTTCACATTTCAACTATTAAAAAATATTATCCCATGAGAACTTTATACATCTAGCCCAGTTTTTAAAAGTACTACCAACGGAGCAGCTAAGTGAAATTTACAATACTAAGTACAATGCCACATCGCCATAAGTACAAAATAATAATCTTATCTTACGCCTGGAGGAAACAAAAATATCCAGGTAGTACCTCCAAATAGAATGAAAATGCATACCTCCTCTTGTTGTCTAGTTGTTGCATTATCTAAAAGCTGAAAACTTGGAGGGTGAGCAACAACCCTCAGTAAGTATAACACATATTATAAACCATTATATAGACAATTATACCATGCAAGTACATATCACCATGCAAGTACATATCACATATCTCTTATTATTATGCCAGAAGATCACTTACAAAAAAATTACTTTATCAAACCATGTGCATACATTATACAATGTCATAAAACAATGGATGATTTAATCTTTGTTCTTTCACAAGAAACTTAGTCATTTGATTATTAACACAAATCACACTATGCAGAACATGATCTGTCCTACAAAAGGTAAACTATCCTGCAAAAGGGTAAACTACCCCACGACGGGTATACCGTCCAGTGAAGAGGTAAACTGTCCCGGAGGCGTAAATTGTAACATACTTCCCTAGCTAACAAAACTAGGTGCACATAGACTAACAACAACCCTGCTAACTTTATTTAGTTTTGCATAGAGTTTATTCCAAGTCAACCGTACAATTCAATCCTTTCCATTCTTTAATGGCACTTTCAACAATTCAAATAATCACATACAATTTTAGTTTACAAATTTGTCAATACAAGCATTCATTCATATCTATCAAGTTCTTATGTCTATTCATAACCATTCCAAATATATATTCTACAATATGTCCATCAATATTAAGTTCCATTCACGTCATTCATGTATTTACCTCATAAACTTAACATGCAACCATCCATTTAGATATTATGCTCTCAACACCAATCTAATCGTGCACAACAATCACTTTGTTTCTATTTATTTTACATATATATGTGTGTGTATAAAATATGTATTACCTCCAAAGGAGATAAAGCCAAAAAAAAAAAAAAAATTCTTGAACGAAACCTCCTCCTAGGTACCCCATCCTCTCTTGGACCTACCATAGTTGCATTTACGAATAATAATCAATAATTGAACATAAGAAAATAGATACTTATTGGAGCCCAAGTCTTGTCCTACTCATTTTGCCCAATTTCTAAAGTTACCTAAACCCTAAATTTCTACATAATCTAATTGCTCCAGTTCATGGCATAACATCCACCAAAATTACATGTAAATCACTACAACTATCATAATAAAACAAATTCCTAATATATACTGACCTTATTGAGCTACATTCTAGTTTCCCTTTCCTTAGCTTTCTCTCTTTTTTCTTTCTCTTTCCTCCCTTATCTATCTCCCCCTCTCTCTCGCTGTCCGGAATTCTTCCCGGCGTCCGGTGACTAATCGGAGTTGATTTCCGGTTCTTCTATTTTTGTTGTTTTTGTTTTGTTGCTAACCCGTTGCTCTCCTTTTATTTTTCATTTTTTTTTGTGATCAAATGACCAAATTACCCCCACTAAAAATCTCAACCGCTTTTACATGCAGCCTGTTCTGGCGTCACTTCCTCTCTTTCCTTGCTTTCGTAGTGCAAATGAATTTCTATTGCCATTCTATTGTGATTGTGATGTATTGCTGGTGAGGTTGATTTTTGACATGCATATTCTTTTCTTCATGACTTAGTTATTTGGTGCTCCTCGGGTTTTCAAGAAACTTGAAGAATCTAGCTTTAGCTACTTCAAGGAAACTCCGGATGATCAGTGGGTCAGGACGACAGATTTCACATCATCCTGCATTGGCCAATCGTCTGGCATATGTTTGGAGCTCCCTCGCGGTATTCAACTTCCGAATTTCAGTGACTATTTTGCTTGTTACAAAGAAAGCTACGGGCAATTTATGCTGGAAACTGGTTCTCCCTATTCAAACAACTTGTTTTTAGCTCCAATTGTGCGTCCTCCCCATGGACAATATTTGCCGTACAGCATCTTGTTCAAGATTTGTTTTTTAGTGCAGAATGGATGTCTTCCAGGGCCATCACTAGATGCTGATTTCTTTAGGTTGGTTGATCCACAACAAACAGAAGTCAGATACATAGAACATGCCTTAGAGAATCTGTACCTTTTGAAAGAGTGCTGCTATGAGCCTGTGCAGCGGCTCAAACAGCAGTTCGTCAAGTATGCCAAGCTTCAGCAACTTCCTAAGTCACCTACTCTTACTTTAGATGATGGGTTGGTATATGTCCGGAGGGTGCAAATCACACCATGCAAAGTGTATTTCTGGGGTCCAGAGATCAATGTATCTAATCGCGTATTGCGCAACTACATGGATGATATTGACAATTTTCTTCGCGTTTCCTTTGTTGATGAAGAGTGGAACAAAATGTTTTCAACAGACTTGTGGCCTCGTAATCCTGGAAATGAGAACGGAAGAACTGAACTTTACGATAGAATACTGACAACATTGAAAAAAGGCATAGTTATTGGGGAAAAGAAGTTTGAGTTTCTTGCTTTTTCGTCTAGTCAATTGAAAGAAAATTCGTTGTGGATGTTTGCTTCAAGGCCAGGGCTAACTGCTGCCGATATAAGAGCATGGATGGGTGATTTTAGTAGGATCAGAAATGTGGCGAAATATGCTGCCAGGCTGGGTCAATCTTTCGGTTCCTCGACGGAAACACTCGATGTTGGTAGGCATGAAATTGAAATAATTCCTGACATAGAGGTAAGAGGTTTTCACAATTATATCTTTTCTGATGGCATTGGGAAAATCTCTGCTGAATTTGCACGTCGAGTTGCTGAAAAATGTGGCCTTACAAGTTCTACTCCTTCTGCATTTCAAATTCGGTATGGTGGCTGTAAAGGTGTTGTTGCTGTTGATCCCAATTCATCGAAGAAATTGTCGCTGAGAGACAGCATGATGAAATATGACTCCAATAACACCAAGTTAGATGTTCTGGCATGGAGTAAATATCAACCTTGTTTCCTAAATCGCCAAATAATCACTCTTTTGTCTACGTTGGGCGTCAAGGATGTTGCCTTTGAAAAGAAGCAAAGAGACGCAGTTGACCAGTTGGACAGTATTCTAACTGATCCATTGAGGGCGCACGAGGCTTTAGAATTAATGGCTCCCGGAGAGAATACGAATATTCTCAAGGAGATGCTAAACTGCGGGTATAAGCCAAATTCTGAACCATTTCTTTCAATGATGCTGCAAACTTTCCGAGCATCAAAGTTGCTAGACTTGCGGACTAGAACAAGGATATTTGTACCAAAAGCAAGATTAATGATGGGATGTCTGGATGAGACCGGAACCCTGGAGTATGGCCAGATATTTGTTCAGTGCTCTAGTGCTGGACATAGGAAGTTTTATGGCGATTCCCTTTCATACTACCACAGTGGCTCTGAGCAGAATTTCATTCTGAAGGATAAGGTGGTGGTTGCAAAAAATCCATGCTTGCACCCTGGTGACATTCGTGTTTTAGAAGCTGTTGATGTACCAGCATTACATCATATGGTGGACTGCGTTGTCTTTCCCCAGAAAGGAAGAAGGTAAATACCAATTTTACATCTTTTATAATGTTTTATTTGTAACTCTTACAGAGAACCTCACAAATTTATGAAATTGAAATTATCTACTCGAAAACGACAATTTTAGAAATATATAATTAGGCTTAAGATCCAGTAATAGATCTGCGTATGTCTGAGAAATCAAATATATGTTTCTTTGATTTTTGTGAAATCTGTTGGTATTGTCGTGTTTGGTAATCAAAGAAAAGGGTTCAGTCATCTCAAAACCAAACAAACAAAGGGATAGGCAACTATATCTTTTCTCGGCTAAATGGTGGACTTATCCAAAAGGGGGTGGGGAATATTTGATTCCTTTGATTTTTGCGTATCTCATTTCCTCGCATAACGTCTATTCCTTCATTACCATGCCCAACAATTAAACACACCCAAGGGAAACCCAGCTAGACTATCTGCACAATTAAATACACCCGGATAACATGATTTATGAAAGATTCTTTCTAATTCTAAAGTTATCAATAAGATGTATTGATGTTAATTACAGGCCTCATCCAAATGAATGTTCTGGAAGCGATTTGGATGGAGACCTTTATTTTGTGTGTTGGGACCGTGACCTGATTCCACCTCGGCAAGACCCTCCTATGGATTACACTCCAGCGCCTACTGTGCAGTTGGATCATGAAGTTACAATTGAGGTACTGATCCTTTGACACAAAAAATATTGTAGCAGAAGTGAAATTTTCATATTTATCTTTTAGGGGAAGGGAGGGGGGTTGGTAGGAATTGTGGAACCCAGAGCCTAATGAGTAGGAGACGAGCCTTCCTTCTCCTTTCTCTTACTTTTAATCTCTTCCTAATGACAAATTGTCACAATTGTTGGTGTAGTATTGCCATTCTAGCAGATACCTAGAGGTGCTGTTTTATAAGGTATCAATATGATTTACATCTACCTGGGATTTATGGCACTTCTTTTTTGGTGTAGTCTTGCGATTCTAGCAAATACTTAGTGGTGCTGTTTTTATAATGCATCAGCATGATTTATGACACTTCAGTTTTTGCATGGAGCATCGCAGTACTTCTTTTCAATTATGTTAGCCTTCATTGTTTTGCATTGCTCATTCCCCAAGACATTTGCAAAGCTGTATTCTGATCTTTCTTCAAACAAAACTATTTGACAGTGCAGTACATAGAATAGAATGTTTGTCTATGTTCATGTGGCATAAGAGTATTACTACCCTTGATCTATAGCACTCATGTAATTGTGTCCTTCTAACAGATTTGTTTCCATGCAGTTTCCTCAGTTTGGTCAATTTAAATACTTACAGAAATTTTTTTTCTGTATTCATGACCAAAAGTAAGTTATACTGCTTATGTCATTGAAGGCAAATGGTTGGAGCCAATAAATGTCCCTTCTTAGGACTCATAGAACAGAAAGATAAATTAAGAACCTCCTTTATTTTAGCACGCAGACTGTGTTCCTTGTTTTTTTCCTTTTATCCCCTGCATATTTCTTCTAGCAAATAAAGTTTGAGCAAGTGGAAAAGCGCATAATCAAAATTTAAGGATGCAAAAACCTTAATTTTTTTTTCCCTCTGTCTACTTTTGTACATGATAGGAACAATTTTCAGTTTTCTCCTCAATTTTCTTAACCATGAAACACTGTTTACTAGGGGTAAAGCACTCCTAGTAAAATACGATGCTTCATCGTATTCTTATGCATATCTAGTGTCATTGTAGTGAACATTATTATGCAACCTTTGTTTTCAATAAATAATTATTTTTGCTTCTCTGCGGCAGGAAATTGAGGAGTATTTCACCAACTATATAGTGAATGATAGTTTAGGAATCATTTCAAATGCCCATATTGTCTTTGCCGATAGGGAACCACTGAAGGCCAGAAGTAAACCGTGTCTAGAGCTTGCGAAGAAGTTTTCAATTGCAGTTGACTTTTCAAAGACTGGTGTTCCCGCTGAGATACCATCTCATCTACGTCCCAGAGAATATCCTGATTTCATGGAAAAGCCTGACAAGCCTACGTATGATTCACAGCATGTGATCGGAAGGCTTTTTAGAGAGGTCAAATATAAGGCACCACTTACAAGCTCTATTAAATCATTTACGAAGGAAGTAGCAAGAAAATCATATGACCCTGACATGGAAGTCGATGGATTTGAGGATTATGTTGATGAAGCTTTTGGCTACAAAACTGAGTATGACTATAAATTGGGTATTTTGTTGGATTACTATGGTATAAAAACTGAAGCAGAAATATTGAGTGGTGGTATCATGAAGATGTCGAGATCTTTTGACCGGAGAAAAGATGCAGAAGTTGTTAATACAGCCATGAGGTCCTTGAGGAAAGAAGCCAGAACCTGGTTCAACAAGAAACGGGGTGAATCAGATAATGAGTATACAAAAGCATCGGCATGGTATCATGTCGCTTATCATCATACATACTGGGGTCGCTACAATGAAGGATTGAAACGGGATCACTACATTAGTTTCCCATGGTGTGTCTATGACAAGCTGATCCAGATCAAAAGGTCAAAAAACAGAAGGGCTTAGTAAATGTCTTCACTGAAGTTGCAGTTTCGTCACGGATTGAGATTGCTTTAAATATTTTTGCATCAAGAAAGTGTGAATTATCTTTATTTTGGTAATGACCGGCCTTAGCAACTCTACTTCAGACTACCCTTAAGTGTGATTTATCATTTGTATTACCACCATAGTGTTTCATATCTGCCACTGCAAATTAAGCGTGCTTGTCTTCTAGTGCCATTTGATTGAAAATAATATGAAGTAGCGATGTAATGAGTATATCTGAGTCTTGAACTGTGAAATTTCTTTTCCTATTTTCATCTTCTGCTTCTCTGACGAAAGATCTTAAGTTGGACGACTTTCTGTGATTCTGTAAAGTTCATTGTGCTCCCCTGAACCCAATGGGTGCTTTATCATCTGAATTTAAGCTGAGGTTATTACTTCGTCTTGCTGCTGGTTCTTTCTCAATGATCTTAGTTTACTATCGGTATTTTGGTGTTGCGGAAATTTTGAAGTTACTCTCCTGGTTTTGGTACAGGGCCGGTCCAACTGGATATGGTCTTCATTCTTGAGCAATGTCGACTTACCATTCTCCTTGTATTATTTTTTTTTTAAAGGAATCCTTTGTGTTATTATTGCAACTAACACTCATTGATTATTTGCGACGTATCCTCATAGACCCAATCGTAGATGAATGAGTCACCAAGGGTCGGTGGACCCACCAAGCCTTGGTGGCTCCACCGCTGGGTTCACAGGTAGAGTCCTATCAACACTTGGTGGCTCCAATCTCCACTGTCGTGTCCACGAGTGAGGCCTGTGAATTCGGTCCCCCTTGTCACATACGATAAATTTTATCTCATCGTCCTTGCCATGAATAGTAACTCTCGAATGTTTTCAAACACATGTAATGTAAGATGAATGTAATATCTAAACTGGATAAATAACATTGTTGGCACGTCTATGAAACATCATTTAGGACAAGTGTTGCTGGCAAGAGAGGTTAAATCACCAAGTGATTAAAATTATTTCGCGTTGTTCTTCCAAGCAACCACAGATTATGGAACAAATTTGTTTAATGATGATTGAACTAAACCCACTGTTCTGGTAAGGAACCGGAACAGTTGCTACCTGCGGTGATTATCATTTCTAACAGATCAATCACGGACGTTCATATAAGTCCCGACCACCATTCTGACATGGAGCTGCTTCAGTAAATTAGATTCTCATTCCAATACTATTTATTAGATCCGACACTTTTTCTAACACCTTGAAGATAATATCACAAAAAGAAAAACAGAGAAGGGATGCAAAGTTGACATCATGTTGATTATGATTCTTTTATTGTTTCCTGGACTTATATGCTCTTTTTCATATGCAAATCTAACAAATAGTATTCAAATAAATACACAGATACATTTTCTTTTTATTACGAGCCATAGAATAATTAAAGTTGGCTTCATGTCATTTAAAATGTTATTTACAAATGGGGATACAAGATACACCATGAATCCATCTCCGAGTCTTTGGTGATGTCGCTGTCGTCTAGTTTTAGAAAATTAACAAATTTGACACCTAGACATAGAATCCGTATGACACCTGTACCCGAACGGTAGGTTAGTCGAGTGAGTATTGCGTGCACCACGCGCGCCACGTGGTGCACTAGAACCAATCATACATCGCCAAATAATACAAGGTATGACCCACCATTGTCACATGGCGATAAATTATTGGTTTTAGTACACCACGTGGCAACTCACGTGGTGTATTGTATACTTTTCCTAGGTTAGTCTGCATTTGGGTTGCCTGACGTGATGAAATCAGCTACGTTTTTTCTTCTGCAGTTTACTCCAATCCAGTCTGGAACAGAGGGGAATAATTTATCTTGGTTCTTGAATTTGATAATTTAGGATGTAAGAGTTAAATCTGAATGGGTAATTGCAAATGAACATGAATAAAAAAATAAAGGAGAACTTAGGAAGCCTACCTTTTGGTAGCAAGAAATTCATCGCTCAGAAGACTGGTATGCAATTGTATGTGGGAATGTTATTTCTGCCAAAAAGCTCCATAAATGACCAAGACTTTACTTCCCTATTGAGTAATTCCTTAGGTTACTTCGCATTTGGCCGCTTAAAACTGACCTGTGATTGAATAACCTGATTTCATGGATGATATTTCCATGTTAAATATCTTAGCAACAAGGTATTTAAAGATAGAACCCTGTGCTGTTGTGAATAAAACCTCTGTTTCCGATTCTAACAGATAACCAAATTACTTTCAGAACTTTCTAAACCAATGATGTCTCGAATCATTTTCCCAAGTAAATCAACTAATTAATTAAGACCTAACAACATCATTACTGAAAATCTCCCGCAAATAATTAAAAAACATAACTCCCTTGAGACCTAAAAATCTAGAAAGAAACTGTGGTCGCTCTTTTCAAAAGAGGAACGTTGCTTTTTGGAATGTCCTATATCAAAAGTGGCATGGCGTTCATCTCATGTAGGACTTAATTTCGATATTGGCAACAAAATCTCCTTCGGGACTTGGATATTGAATTGGTTTCAACAGATTTATGATCCAAGGATTCACACCTTCTGCATTATTATGTTCTGGAATATATGGTTAGCTAGGAATCAGGTCATCTGGCATAATAATCACTGGAACCCACTCACCATAGTTCGTAACTCAGATTCTATGTTCAATGACATCAAGCGTATGGATCACAACCTTTCATTTCAAATTGCAACACATGAAGAATCTTTTCAATCAATAGGAAGCAAAATGTCTTCCTCTGATTCCACAAGAACTAACTACAGTGTAAATAATATCAAAGTTCAAATTGATGGATCTTTTAAGATGAATTCAGGAAATGCAGCAATTGGATTTGTCCTTAAAAATCCTCAAGGCATCACAATATTCTCTTATGGACAGAAGGTCAATGCTGTTTCAAGCCTTCAAACAGAAGCTTTAGCTTGTCTACAAGCTCTTTAGACTGCTGCAACTAAGGGATTTACATACATACATATATATATATATATATATATATTCACAGTTTGCTTGCAACTTGTGTCTGGCATCAAAGATATCCACTCTACTCCTCATTATCTTGAGCCAGTGTTCATAGATATAAAATATCTAATTACTCTGTTTAATTTATGTACTGTATTGAAGGTTCCTAGATCAGAGATACAGCTAGCACATAAACTTAGCTATAAGCTCTAACAATGTATAACGGTTTGTCTACCTATTAATGTATATATCTTTGTTTATATCAAAAAAATATATATATCTAGAAAGTAACAAAACTCAGATAATAGAATTCTGCTGCATTGACACTTGAATAGACTGTCATTTGACATATTCCAATGCCCAGTTAAACTGCAATCTTGAACATATAACTTGAAGACAATTAACAATTCTTTGAAACTTTAATTATGCTGTTCCTTGAACTATTTGTTGACTGCATCATCGTACTTACTAGTAGCAAAATTGAGTACCGGGTTCCTAAATGAGTCAAAAACTCTTGGGCTGTCCAATAAACATGGGCTAGTAAAGTTTCTAAGTTCGAAGCACGCTCTGGAGGTCTTAAGGCTATATAATATTTGCGAGTAATGGGCATAAAATCACATTGACCCATTTGTAATTTCCGCAACAAATAAAGGAAGATAACTGAATACAAACGGCACATGAAGCTGCGTCTATAATGATACTGAAAAGAAAAATGATGACAAAGAGACATGCAATTTTCTTGGCCTTATCTCAGTTTCTGGCTTATTTAAGTAGGGCAATCGCATAATAGATGCAGCTACACATAAGTTTTAATGCCACGCAGTAAGTATTTGCCATGGGAAAGCTAGCTGTATACTATGTGATGTGGTGAAGGTTTTCAGATTTAGCCACATCACTTAACATCATATATTATTCCTTACTTGGGACTGATCTTTACCACTTAATTTATAGACATCTAGTAGACGCACACATATATTATTAGAACAAGAAAAATACACAGACATTTATTTCTTATATATATATATATATATATATATATCTATTCTAAGCTATTTTTTATACTATCAATTTTTTTTAATTATACTATCAATATAAATTAAGATAATAAAAATGCAAGTAGTCATAGATGCTGAGGATCAAGTCGCATGAAGTTAAAAGTGCAAGTTTTGCAAGTTGTTATATTTTCTTTCCTATAATGCCCCTTACAAAATAAATTAATGGTACTATTATGTACCAAAATTAAATGCCTGTTCTTATAACTGTTAGGGCTATTTTTGTAATACTAATATCAGTATTTATCTTAGGAATGTAGGTTTTATTAAAGTATGTTTACTAATATTTTTTATTTACTTTAGGAATATTGAGTATATAAAAATATGGAAAGTAGGTTTTATTGGAGGATATAAAAATATACTAAATTAATTTTAACCTTTTGATATGTATTACATTATTCTTCCTTTCAATGCATTGATTGGAAGATATTATTTTGTAAAAATTTACACTTTTTGAGCAATTTATGGTAGCTGTTGTCATCTTTCTATAGGTTCTTTGATTTTTGCTTTTAGTTTTAGATATGTTTCATGTAGAATAGTGCAATGCGCGTATTTTTTATATTATTGGACAGTTGATATGGGAATTGGTGACGGTCAACCTTCTAGATTTCATTATCCGCTAAAAAAGTAAAGGTAAATAAAATACAAAACCAAAATTTAATGATTATTTAAGTTAATAACTTATGTATTGTTTTTCCAATGAAAGATAATTAGTTTGTTAGGTAGGAAGTGACTTTTTTTTTAAAAAAGAAAATAAATAAAAGGGTAGAAAGTCTCGTCTATTCTAAGTTATTTTTTATACTGTCATTTTTTTTTAATTTATGCTATCAATTTTTTTTTTAATCTTCGATATGTTATACCATATATGATCGCAATTTGTTCTTTAGATTTGAATTTAGTTATACTAGTATGAAGACACGTGCGTTGCACGTGGTATGAATGCTTTTATGGTAATTATCTACAATAATATATTTTTTAAAATTACTATTCATTTTAATTGACTTAAACTCCATTTATCAAATATGCATCTTACTAACATCCTTCTAATCTATGTTCTTTTAATTTTATCTATGTAGAATGGATCCAATAAAAGTAATACTGTGGGCTGATTTAGCAATTAATGAAGGTCAACAACTCTTTGATATTGCCAAAGAAAAGCCAATAGTAGCAATAACAGATGTATACGCATCGCATCAACAAGGTACATTGCATGAATATAAACTTAAACCAATTACAAATGTAATTATATACCTATATAATTATTTATGTGAGCTGCAATTGATTACGACAAGCAAAACAACAATTGAAATAGATCCAAAATGCCAAGGTGCTAAAGAATTGAAACGATGGTATGTAACTTTTATCTTTTCAAAGAAATTCTATTTTAAATATCTACATTTATAACAGTATCTAAAGAATATCTCTTGAAGGTTGAAAAGATCAAAGCAAGCACCACATGTTGACAATTTGATGCTTCAAAAAAGATTAGAAGAGGCAAAAGAAATAACACTAAAAGAAATCAAACACAATCGAGCAGAATTAGTAGAGGTATCATGGTTATTTTAAAATTCTTGACGCTTGCTTATTCTTAAATTTCATGCACAATTATGTAAGGATATTCAATTTTTAGAAAAATTTCTCTGCAGAATGCATTTTATAAATTTACAGCAACAATAGTTGACATTCAAAATAAGGAGGAGCCATGGTACAAGGCATGCAAGTATTGTTCAAAGGGAATCAAAACCTCGAAGAAAGAGCAACTTGTGAAAAATGCAATAAACCAGCCAACGACTTTGTCCCAAGGTTGGTAAATAAAATGAATAATTAAATCACAGAAGTTATACATTAATGCATATCCATCATCTGTTTTGCAGGTTTCATGTAAGAATGGAGATATTTGATAATACTGAGCAAGCAATTATTACCCTATTTGAAGAGCAAGCAGAATTATTGATTGGTTGCCACACAACAGAATACCTGCAATCCATAACAGATCAAGTACAATGTACCAAACTATAACACACATTATATACAATTTATGTTTTAAATAACGTCTTTACAAAATCTTATGCAAACAAAAGAGAATTCACCTTATTACAAAGTTATGGTGGATCGCATGTTTGAAAAGTACAACTTTTTTATCAAATTACAAAGGGTAACAAACAATTCAGCTAGAAAGATGTTATTGGTTGCGAGTGGTTTCCAAAAGATTGAATAAAACAACATAACACCTGGCAAGAATCTAGATGACGACGAAGCACATTCTTGACGTGATCCAACAAGTCCAATCACTATAGCCGATGATGACATGCTCATAAGTTACAAAAAGAAGCTGCCACGAAAAGAAAACAACATCAAAGTTAGACCAAAGAGGCTGAAGAAAGTGAAGTTAGAAAAAGAGTCAACCAAATAATGCATTTATTATTTCGTTGACATTTTATATTATTAGATCATTCAATACATTTTCTACTTTAACTTTTTATGTTATTACATCAATCAATACATTTTTAATTTCGTAAAGTAATTTCCCTAAATGATAGTTTTATCTCTTGACATTTATTTTTAACGTCACCAAATCCTTAATTATATATATTTCAAATATTGTTTTACTAAATAAAGTTCTTCAATTATATTTTTACCATAGTGTCTACCAATGTGCAATGAACATACCCACCAAACTAGTTTCAAATCAAAGAATAAGGTTAAATTATGTTATTTGAAGACATACGTAAATTATACTATTAGAACTATAACCATTAAGTTTCTAATACACGTAAAATGAGTTTTCAACATTAAGTTTCTAATAATCCACTTAAAAGTATCATGTTCTTTCAACAGAATCATTCATTATAATTTTATAGTTGCAACTAAGTTCTTTTTATGACATTCATAGTCCAAATTTTCTTTGACAATTGTAAAAGTATAGATTATGTACTATTGGATAAGTATGAGTTGAGGAGTAAGTTAACCTTTGGATAAGTTTGGATTGATACTAGATTAAAACTTAAAGGAGTAGGTTCAAAAAATTAGATTAAGTATAAGTTGACCGATCTATAAAGTTAAAAGATTTAGTGTCGATCAAGCAGTTTTACTAGATAATATGTAAAACTTTAAACCCTTAAATATAAAATTTTATATTCTTTGTGTTGGTGCTCAATTGATTTTCTTCAGATTATGTTAATTATGTATCGACGTAAAAATTTATGTATTTTGATTATTTGATATATGGAGTTTAAGTTAATTAAAATGAATAGTGATTTTAAAAAATATATTATTGTAGATAATTATCATAAAAGCATTCATACCACGTGCAACGCATGTGTGTCTTCATACTAGTTTGAATTTACATTATTTGAACAAATTCTTCAATTATATTTTTACAATAGTGTCTTCCAACGTGCAACACATATACCCACCAAACTAGTTTCAAATCAAAGAATAAGGTTAAATTTACGCATATAAGAGTCATAAAACAAAATCTACATAAATATGTGAGAGAAGAAGAGTTACAAAATAAAATCTCTGGCTCTCATATTGAGATTGACATAATTCACACTCTCATATTGAGATCGACATAAATTCATAGCATCATAGCCTTAACTACATTTAGAATTTCTCTGCACTCTCAATTTTCTTAACTCAATACAATAACAAAGTGCTCTATATATAACCCGCAAATCTTGAATAATGAAAAACCTGAATGGGATAGGAAATGTAATCTTCTTAATAGGTAATTAACAAATAATACTCAATAACTTAAATAAATAAACTACTAAAAAGTCAATTAAAAAATAACTTCTAATAATTCCAGTTGAGTTTGGTTTGTGTGTATGTATATGTATACACACACGCATACAAGGCCAGGTCTTAGGCTTTCAAATAACCTTTTTTAAGGACTAAGAATCATTTGGTCCAGATTACGGCCCAAATCATTTTCTAAACATGACCTGTTAATGCTTGAAAATATACGAAGCTTGTCTTCAAATGTAAATAGGACTCCGTTTGTATATGCGCGCGCGCGCACACACACACATATATATATATATATATATATATATATTGAGGATATATGCACATATAATGAATCTCTCTCCAGTTCTTCACCATATTTATATGCTAAAATGAAGTAATTGTCGTACTAACTGCAACCAAAACTTTTTTACTCCAAAGTTCCCGAGCATTGTGAGTGGATTTTGAAAGATTTAGGGGCCTAGCAGTTGGAAAAAAATGGGTTCATGGACCCAAGATTTTTGTTTGGTACTCTTATCTTCTTGTGCAGATGCCCGTCAAAGCCATTATTGTCCATTATTACCAGGGCATTGATAGTGACTTGATGATTAACAAGTGAATGATGATTTATTGTTGTACCATCCAATCTCTTTTAGCTGCTTGGCGTGCAAGTTTTGAGCCCAAAAGAACGGTAAAGAAACATCACATTCACGGTGATTTCCTGCTTTTCTTTCTCTTTATGTAGAGATTCGTTTTCTTCTTCTTTTTTTTTTTTTGGTAGAATATGCTACGTACGGTTGATTGATAAAAAGAAAAATCGGTTTGGTTCTTTGCTTGAAAATCTGGCCGCATTATCAGCATCAATCACATATCGTCTCACTTTTTGTTTTATTTTTTAAATTAAAAACGTAAAAAGATATCTTTCCAAGCCTGACAGTTTTTCAAAAGTACATGTATTTGGCTTCAATTATAACTCAACAGTGTTAGTTAAGGTATATCTGCAGTTTAGGCTTTAGGGTTTAGGAAAAATATAAAAGAAGTGAAAAGAATAGAATTAGCATTTTTAGGTTGCAAAAATTAGTATGTATCTTTCATTAACATGATATCGTTCTCTTTTAGTATTTTGGTTAATACATAAAAGGCAAAGTTTTTAACAACTATATATAATAAAAAAAAAAGTTGGGTATTCATTTTCCCATGCCAAAGCCACTAGATGGACATGAAAGAGAGTTTGGATTGTGTTTTTTGAGAAAATTTTTTTCCCCTCAAAAATAGAATTATACCGTTTTCATGAGAATAGCGTAAAGGTATTAAAAAAGTGTTTCGAAAACATGTTAGGAAGCCAAATAAAGCAAGGTGCAAAAGTGTATGTACTTTATAAAGAGATATATAAGCTGCGTATGTTTGTTTGTGTTTTTTAAAAACATGTTTTTTAAAAACTTCAAACACATTTTTCAATTAACTTTTTATTTCAAAAACACATTTATCGAGAATAATCTTTAAAGTTGGTACAATAATATTTATTAAAAACACCCCAAAAAATAATCATCCAGACTGTAATATTAAGGCCTTTCATGGGCATAGTAGTAATTTAAATCATTTGGGTCCATTAGTAAATTGGAAGACTTGGAGGGACTTGAATGAAAATTTGCCAAATTTGATTTTTTTTTCCCCAAAAGACTAGGGCTCTTATCTCTTCCATTTCTTTCCCTTCTTCTTCAAATTTTGCTCTTTTTCTCTCTCTAAAGTTTCTTTCCCTTTCTCCTCTTCTTGAAGAAGGACTTAAAGAAAACACCTCCCACTCTCTAAAGGGAACTACTAGAAGAACTCTTGAAGCCTCCACTCAAGGTAAATTTCTCTAGAGCTCCATTTCTTCTCCTTTGGTGGTTATGTCTAGATTGGACTCATGCGTGTTTGATTAGGGAAGATTTAGGGCCCTTATGCTCTCATTTGTTTATGCATTATAATGTGTTGGGGTGTGTGAGTGTGTGAGTGGGTGAGTAATAGAACTTCTTGGCATTGATGAAATATGGGTTTAGATCCTTGAAGACAATGTGTGATTCATGATTCATGTTGTGTATTGTGTTAATGTAGAGTTTCTTTGACGTATTCTGCTATTTTGAAGTTATCTTGGTGTTTGGATTGTGTGGGATTGAGTTGAGAAGGCTTGGGTTTGGTTCTAGGTGTTGCAGGGGTCGTAGATTTCGTTGCCTGGACTCATCCGTGGTGCCATCTGCGCCTCGAATAAAGCTGCGACTCGTCAAGGTTGTCTCACTGGGGTCATTCGTGGTGCCAATCGCGTCGCGAATGGGACCCCTTGTGGCTCTAACCCGGGCTGCAGCATTAGCCGCGCCGCGGCTGGTACCTCAGCTAGGTACTGTAGCTGAGCCACGGTGTGAGCCGCGCTACGGCTGGCGTCGCAGGTCAAGGCAGTTTTTGCCTCTTTTTCTTGTTTTGCGTGTTAAGTTAGGTATATGTCTCTTTTATGATTTCTTAATAGAATTAGTATATGATACTAGTGTTATTTGTGTGTTATAGGCGACGACAGTGTATACCCTTACTCTGACTACTTGAATTAGTCTTCGTTCGAGGTAAGTAGTACTTGTATCTCTTTGCTATTTGAAAAGTAGTTTTGACAACTTTAAATGAATTGAAATGCTAATTTATCTATAAGTGGGCTTGAGTTGGTATGTATATTGATTTTATTATGAATGACACACTGTGGTCTAATTGTTATGCAAATGACTTGGTTATGAGCTTCTTGTATGTGAAATGGATTATGACGGACTAGTTCCTTAACTTTGGTATTTGTAGTAAATCTTTGAACCCGTACTAACTCGGGTGATAGTTAGTTTTGAAACTGGACCAACGGGTGGTAGTTGGTTTTGAACACGTTAACTCGGGTTGTAGTTAACAACTGATATCCTAGGGTCATTTGTCTACTAACTACTTGAGCTCTCCTTGAAATGATTTATGATGATGCTTTGAATTGTACTTGTTTATGGTTTGACCAAAAGTCTTTACAATTGTGATAACTATAGGTTTCCAATCAAAGTTATATATGTATGTATAACTGTCTTAAGCCCCAAAGAGATCTTATACTACTTGTTGGGTGATTATATCACTCACCCCATTCTTTGACTCCGCAGGTGATGATTCTGTAGAGGAGGATTGGCAGGACTTTTGGGTCTCATAGTCATAGCTTAGCATAGACTTAAATGAGGTTATTTTGGATGCATCGATGTATAGCCATATTTTTTGTTTAGATTAGGTTATACATGTACTCCCCAACTATTTTGTTATTGGGGAAGAGAAAATGTAAATGGATAGTATACCTTTTGGGAATTAAATGAATGATTCTCTTTTGGGTTGATATTGTGTACTACTTAAGTTATGAATTACTATTGATGCTTTGTATTGACTTAGTCTAGTGTTCTAACGTAACCTAGGACATGGAGGATGTCATGTCTTGGGTCACGGGGCATGACACAGATGGAGCCATAGTTATTAAATTGGAAGATTCTCTAATTATACATGCAAACCTAGTGAAGAAAATATCTGACTGAATATTCATTTTTCTTATATGTTGAAAGTAGATATAAAACTAGGAGTGATTATACTGTCAACCTACCGGTATAATCATAGAATAGGAGCCAAAGATGACCCTACTCCTAAGCTTTGGTTCTTACATCATTTTGATAGTTCCAAAATTATTAACCTCGAAGAAATGTTATAAACTTATCATAATCGACTCACATCTAATTTTTATTTTGTGATTGTTAATTTTCAACAATTCCATTTGATAAACAAATATTAATTTTATAAATAAGGGCTTAAAACGGATAATCATTTCGAATGTTATACGTTCTCGCATTTTAAATATGTACTTTGACTTATGTTTAAAGTATAACAAACTCGACAATTGAAATTTCAATAAAAGTTCCATGCATCTACAAACATTATATAGAACATAATGATTTTCTCTCTTTTTCCTCTGCGTATTTGTGTGCTGAAATGAATTAGTAGCCGTACTACCTAAGACTAAGACTTCAAAACTCCAGAGTGTTTGACCATCACGAATCAGTATGTAATGCGATAAATGATAGCGACTATTGGGAAGAATATAGCTCCACGTGCCAACGACTTTAAGTCTATATTTATCTTCTTCTCTTTTTTTGTTTTTTTTTTTTAATCAATAGTCAATAATATTTTATTTTATTTCAAATTTATTCTATGGGTAAGTCTAACTAGGCCCAAGAGGAACCAAAAGGAACTGAACTACCGTCGAATCGAATAAATACATTATGTACTTATTTACATTTTTGATAAGAGATGTAATTCAAACTTATGAACTCTCAACTCACATAACTTTTAAAAACTTAGTGATGATCAACCTCGTTAAATTGGGTTGGCCATTTAAAGCATTTATAACTGGGGAATTGATAGTGACTAGGAGAAGGGAATCTTGAATTATTGTGCCGATCACTAAAATTAGTTATTGTACCATCCAATCTCATTTAATTGCTTTGCGCATGAGTTTTGACGTAAAAGATGAGCAAGTATTAGATGACCATATACCACGTATATTATATGATACATTAAAATTAATTATATAATATTAAAAAATATAATTTGTAATTTATTTTATTACGAGATAATAAATTATTAATATTAGTGTACCAAGTTACAATTCACGTAGCGCATTTAATATTTTTTTTTTGATAAATCCGATATTATTACAGTGGAGATGAGGAATTGGTGTTAATGAGATTCAAATTCTCAACCTCTAGCGTAGAGTTATAGATCTCTAATCGTTTAACCCTCTATTTGTTCTCTAATATTTTTCCTTAAAAAAGGCAAAGATTTTGAATAGTGTTGTAGTATTACAAGATTAGCGTAATTTTTTAAATAAATTTTATTATTTTTAACAAAATCCATTATTCCATGCCATTAATTTTAATGACATTTCCTAGTGATCTAGCTTTTCCTGCATTTTTTTTTTTTTTTTTGGTGTCCTTGATAAAAAGTTAAAGTTTGTTTTGTCGTATTTGTTAACGTCGGGTTCAGTGTATGCCAATGTATCTTTACCTTCCTCTTCGGCCCATTTGGTCACCGACGCAGACATTCTTAGAAAACTTGGAATTATAGCTATTATTACGTAGTTTTCAAGGCTAAAAGAAAAACAAGAAACTGATGAAGAACGAAAAAAAGACCCAAGAAAATTTAATTATCACCCGTTTATGGGCTAGAGTATTTATACTTTGTTTAAGAAAATTCTCAAGTCAATCTAATAAAGTATATTATTATTTTTAAAAATTTTTCATGGGCACTAGTTAATATACAGTATTTTTTAATTTATAGGCATACACTCACATTTATTACCTTAGTTGCATTTATTCACGTCTTATTTAATTTTATTTTTTCAAAAAGTTAACTCCTTGTGTCACAGTGCCCTTAGAGATTGGTTTCATAACAATTTTTTTTTCCTAATAAGCATATATAGTGATTTATTCTGATAAATTTGTTTTGAAGCATGATATTTATTCAAAAGTATCATACTTTTGGCTTGAAATTTAATTTGAAAAATATCTTGTAAGTTTTAGCAAGAAACTTTAACTCGAGATGTTAGTGCAATAGCCTTTATGATAACAAAACTGTGACCTAAAATTTTGCAAATGTGTAAAAAAAAAAAAAAAAGGTGGAAAACAGAAAAGGAGGGAAAAGAACAGAATTAGCTTTTTTTTTTTTTTTTTTTAATATTGTTTGGGAACTTGAAGAAGGAAACAAAAGTTTTTTTTTTTTTTTGTATAAATCTTTTACTGATATATCTCCTTTACCATTTTGGTAGATGAATGATCTGCAATGTTGGTTCTGAATTTTTTGTATATATCTTTTACTAATATATCTCCTTTAGCATTTTGGTTGATGAATGATCTGCAAAGTTGGTTATGAAGTTTTCATATACCAAAAGAATTGTTTTCTGATTTTCCAAATTTCATCTTATAAGTGTCAATCTACTAAATGCCTTAAACAAGGGTTTAAAAAATTCTATCTCCGTATTCTTTTCTTTATCATAATTGATTACCAAAACCTTTTATGTCCAAATAATAAATTTTTCTTGTACAATCTATTTTCCCATCCAAAGCGCAAGAACGCCCATTGGAACGCCATTGCTGTAAGACCAATATAAAGTCATGCTGCAATAACACGTACAGCAATATTGGATATGTGAGAGATGATTTTATAATGTCACTTTCTTTAAGATTTAATTTATCCCTACTATAATTGGTATGAAAGTGGGTCCACAAATTAAAGCACTAAGATACATAAAACTTATTAATTAACTGGGTTTTGAACTAACGACATCAATCTACTAAAGAATCTAGTATTTTGGCATATTTATCTAATTTTGTACAGAATTTAAAAATATATATATATTATCCATTATTCTTTTCTACAGCCCACATTTGTGGGAATTGAAAGTATATTGAGTGAAAATAAAGTTTAACTGGAAACTTAAATTCTAAACTAGAGCAGCCAATGATTTAAAAGGAAACTGAAATAAACTAAAACAAAAGCTTTTTGGATAGGGAAATTCTAATGAGTCTAATGCATGTCTTCATCGTGCTCACAATCTGACTTTGCACTTGGTATTTATAGATAAGTTTCGTGGTAGTTATCTGCTAATAAAACAACTCCCTCAATTTGGTACTTCATCTTTAGTAATAGTCCATTATCTGACATAACTCCCTCGCACATCAATCACATCCATTAAGACATGAATAATTCTATATTCATTATTAACTCCCTGCTATATTATCCACGTCCATTAGAACATAGATAATAATAACCACAGTAATTTTCTTAGAAAATTGTTGTTTTAAAAAAAACTTCTCTAATAGTGAACTATTTAGGAGGTTTTTTAAAAGTAGAGTTGCCGCACACTGTGTGCGGCACATACTTTAATTTGTTTTTTTGTTTTAAATAGGTGAGAGGTATTAAGCTTGGGGGGGGGGGGGGGGTTTTGGAATTTTACAAAGTAGTGCCGCACACCATGGTGTGCGGCACTAATAATTTTTTTAATTTTTTTAATAGTGCCGCACACAAGATGTGTAGCACTAATTTTTTTTTTAAACGGCACTATTTTTTTTTCAATAAGCCTAATTTTTTTGAGCGTGCAAACCATAATTTTGCATATTATATTTCAAACAAAATTTTTTTCGTTCATCCTCATGGTAATGCTTTGAAATGATTAATGATTATTACTTTGAGTAGTATTATATATTAAATTTTCTAAATTTAATTTGACTTTAGTGTTCATATTAACATTAATATGTTATTTTAATTTTTCCTTTCATTTATAATATTTATTATTCAGTTTGAAAAGCATGACAACATTGTACACGCATTGAAGAAAAACTGAAAATTAGGTCGAGATGGCAATGGATAAGGGTTGTTGGTTGAGGAACATGAACATTTTTAAAAAATACATATCTAAATTAAAAGACACATTACATCTAATTTTGTACAACAAATTACTCTCATGATTTCTCATTCATTTCTTGGCCATAAGAAACTTTCGAAAACTAATTTTTAGTTAGCAAAAATTTTATGCGTTGGACGAGAATAAAGCAAGTTGAATTAAATATAGAGATTAAACTAAACAAAAAAAAATTGAATTTGAAACTTCTACGGCTGCATGTAACAATTAAAAGAATTAAAATTTAAATTCACATGTGACTACTTTAGGTCCAACCAATTTGGGCCGCTAATTGTTCATTAGTTGTTAAAACAGCAAATATTTCCATGCCTGAGAAACTTTTTTTTTTTTTTTTGAAACAACAGAGAATAGATATATATATCATTAGCCATAATTACATCATAGTTAAACCCACAGCAAGGTTATGTACTTGTTGACTGTTTAATCTATCTACTTTTATAATAATGCCTGAAAAACTTTAAAGGGGAAAAAAATGCCAAAAAAAAAAATTCAATGGCTTCTTAGGCCAATAAGAAACCGAAACGTAGCATATCAAAAAGTTACTCTATGAGTATAATACGCGTTGTCCATTAGATGTTAGTTAATCTCTAGTAAAAGCTTGTTAGTTACCCTCCTGTCCAGTAGAATTTCCCACATCGATAAGTGATAGTGTAGGATTTGGGTATATAAGTTTGATGAGTTGCATAAAAAGTTGGATTCCTTTATGTACCTCATCTCTCCTCTTCCTACTCTTTTCCCTCCCCTGTTAACTGTTGACAAAAGATATATCCTTGTCCGACGTAAGCTTCATGGGGGAAAATTTTATATGCACTCAGTTCACGACTTTACTTGTGAACCTTTTAGTTTAAAATAGAGATACATAAATATTTTTAAATCACTCTCATATGTCAGCATATAACATTATAGTTACATGATTTTACTTGTGGATCTTTTAATTTAAAATAGAGGCACATAATTATTTTTAAATCACTCTCGTACATCAGCATATAACATTATACTACATGGCAACCTTTTAAACTACAAAATTGACAAGTAAGGTGTGAACCGGTTCAAGTAAGAATTTTTCGCTCCATGCCTCATCAAACTATACCCTTTTGCTTTTAATTATCTTGAGAAGTAAAGAAGTACTTTAATATATTTCTACCTGAAAATAAATTAAAAAAAAAACTTTTGCTTTCTTAACGCTAGTGTTTATCTTAACTAATAGTATGGGGCCCATATGTAACATCGATCCTTTTCTTTAGATTCATTTTCTGCCCTTTTTATTATGGGACCCATATACATGACCAAGATTCTCTTTCTTCTCTTTCTATTATACTTAGTATGAAATCATTGGAATTCTTCAATTTTTTCCCAGCATCTACCCTCATGCAATTGTTATATGGTACTAAAATAGAAGGATTAGGATTGGACAGTTAGAGCTCTATGACTTCATTGTAAAGGTTAAGGGGTTCAAATTTTACCAACAACAAATCTCTTCCCTTATTGTAATACTATAGGTTTAATCAACATATATATATTACTAAAAAAAATAAAAATAAAAACCTTCTTAGGGACTATTATCTTACTTAATTCTACTTCATTATCATTTACACAAATATCGTAATTAATAATTAAAAAACTCATGTGAGTGTATATAATGTTACTCATAATATCCTAATTTTTAATCCCAAAAATTTTTTTATTTTAATTTTATCCCTTTTTTTCCTTTTTAAGATATAAACATTATTACGGAGAGAATAAGATGATATTTCTCGCACAAGGTACAATATTTTTCAATCCGTTTAACCTATTTTAGCTGATTAGCACATTAACGAGCTACTATACGTAGTCGTACTATAAGCCTTTTCCCTTCTAACATTTCAGTTTGGGCTCTATTTAATCAACTAACTTAGCACCATTGGCTTCGGGAAGAATAATTAAAACTTTTCAATTAGTGCGTTAGGAGTTTGGATAATCATCTTTTCGAATAAATTCATATATCATCAAACTGCATTATTTGGAATTAGAGATGAGTTTGACTCGTTCTAATTTGTCAAATTCTGAGATAGAAAAAAAATTTTCGAACAATTTACGTAACGTTTTACAAATAGTACATTGTACGTTTATTGTTGTAAATTATTTTATATACGGTGTAAATTTATGATATTACTTTGTGAGTTCGGTACATTGCATTAAACATGATGTAAATCACTGTCTCGATTCTATTTTTTTTTTCTTTCAAAATTTAACGTCAGGTCAATCTCACCCTTGACTGTTGGAACTATTGCTCCCATTTCCCTTCTTTGCAGTTCTTCTTTATTGAAAATGAAGTTAGACAGGATAGTCCTTGATTCCTAAAAATAAATACAAATTTGACTAATCTAAAACAACTGTACGTAAAAACAATAGTAGGATAGCGTGAGAGTGCGTCCCATGATGCTAGGATGGATGGATCAATGAGAAACAGGAAAGCCAAATTCCCTGGTGCTGTTTGAGGGATGAAAGATTGACTCGGGATTGACTCATCATTCTTTCTTTCTCACACTCTCTCTCACTCTCTCTCACACACAACGCACACTAGGCATATAGCCTATAAATAAACAATCAAAATGCCAATGATCACTTGCTTACTTCAAGCAGTGTGTGTTAATTTCTGGGATAATTCTTGTTGTATTTGTGAGTTTCTCCTTCTCTTTCCCTTTTATATACAGCTAGAAACTGACACTTACGGAATTACTTTGATAAAGCATGTATGCTCTGAATTGGTGTTCTTGTAGGGTTGTTTCTGTTAATGCTTAATGCATTGTTGGAAATGTTGTAATCAGTGTTTTTCTGGGATTTTTTTTTTCTTTCCTGAAAAGTCCCTTTTGGCAGTTGGAGGGATATGTTGTTATTCAAGTGGTAATATGTGAAAAGATGGAATATTTTTAGTTATTTTGTTAATGGGATTAGTAAATTCAGTTGAGTTCTGGGGAACAATTTCTGCTTTTTAACTTTCTTGCTTTTTAATCTTGTTTGTTAGCTGTAGAATGATTGTTTTGCTACAGAAAAACTGAAGGAAAGATGCAACAGAACGCTCTGAAGTAGGCATTATGGTATCAGATGCATTGTATTTTGATCCTTTTTTTTTTATACGCTTTGAAATCGGATAATTGCTCAAAATCTATTTTGAGCAAAGCATTTGCTACCAAATTACTAGAGAAGTCCTGAGATAAGCAAAGAATTTGACTTTAATTTCTACCTATTTCTGTTCAAGTATTTATGTTATTTAGCATTTTATGTATTTTTCTAGTAAATGCTACTTGTTTTGTCCCTTGTTGGTATTCTTTGGGTTTTTTGTCATTTAGGAAGCCATTGATTGAGATTATACCTCCTATAGTTTTCTGTTGTCTGATCTCTTCCCACTTTTGGAAATTTTATGGAATGTATGTAATTATAATCTGGTAAAAGAATAAGGAAACGAGGTAACAGTTATGCAGTTATTTTTTTTCACTCTTTCACCCTTCCTCTGTCATTTTAGTGTTTGTAATCTTAAGAAAATTAAGATTTTCGCATATCATACTGGTCTAGTCTTTTCTCTCTTTCATGTCTCTGCCTTGAGTCTTGAAAGGAAAAATCTTTTGTGCATTTAGTATAATGACGTTATATTTTGCTTGTTATTTTGTTCTCCTTATAATGGAATTGCAAAATGATGCACGTGTATGGTGGTAAGTGATTGGAAAAGCCTTTTTTTTTTTTTTTTTGCCCTTTGTTTATGGTTCTGTTGCAGTCTTTTTTTGTGGTTTCTTTGATTTGGAAGGGAAGTGGCAGGAATCACTCTTTTGAAACTTTAAGGTTCTATTAGGTCTAATATGCTGTTATTTTCTCTTAGTTGTCCTGGATGCTTGGGGATCTAAGCTTGATGTAAAGGAAGTGGGATGGTGGGTGGAAAAAGAAAAAGAATTTGAAACATAAACCTGAATGCTGCAAACATGAACTGTCTTAACTTTGCCAATTGACTAAAGTTGATATGGAGTCAAGATGCATTTTGGATGAGTGTTGTCTTATCCTTCTCGTGCTTTTACATTCTCTCTATGACCATGTCTTTTTTTGCACTTGTGCACCTCTTTCAATTAAACAATATTTCTGTTTATGCATTTGTGAAGGTCTGAAGTATCAGTCTTACTAATAGCCTGTCGACAATTGTCTGATTCATTTTAGTTCTGATATTTACAGGGGTAAATAGCAGTCGCATTCTGATACAGAATTCTATTAGCAGATTTGGTGGTGAAATTCGGGTGCATGGGAAAGACAATTCAAGTTTTTGGATTCCCTCGTGTCTTGCCTGCAGAAATAGTCACCAAGTGTTTAGAACAAATAACAGGTCAGGGAACTGTATATGCTTTAGAGGTTAAGCAGTCTAAAGGAGGACCCAGAGCATATGCTAGAGTCCAATTCACAAAAAAGAGAAGTGCTAAACTCATTATCTCCTTGGCAGACCAAGGCCTTTATTATGGCTCATCATATTTGATGGCCCGGGAAATGGACGTTGATTTGGTTCCAAGGCCTAGAACCTATGAGCATTGCATGGAGCAAGTAGTTTTGAATTTTGGCTGTCAAGTGTCAGAAAATAAGTTCTCAGTGCTATGGGACAAGGCAAATGCTTTTGTTGGATTTGGAATTGAAATGAATAAAATGCACTTTATTTTGCGGTTTCGCTCTGTCGACTACAAGCTTGAATTGTCCTATGAAAATATATGGCAGATCGTACTGCATCGACCACGTGGTAAAGCAGCAAGGTTTCTCCTCATACAGGTATGGTTGTTAAAATAAGTGATTTGATGGTTCTTGTGGTCTATATTTCTTTCATCACTTGTTTATTTGATCCTTAATTTTTGTCGTCCGTTTCACTGCATAACTTCAGCATATTTTACTTCTGCCATGTTTTGCTTCCGGTAAAACGTGTGACGGCATTGCTAGTTGCGCTTATATTTAATTTGTGAACGCGGAGCTGTAATCTATTCCAGTGTCCCGTTATTTGTCTAAATTACATTTGTGTTGTTTTCAATTATATCCAACAATCATCAGTATTATGCAAAGAACACTATACCTGGATGATCTTATGCCAAAAGAATCCATAACAATTCATTACGTTAGGTGTGGGAAATAAAGTAGCTGCATTATGAAATTACTATGGCACTTGGCAGTTGGAAAGCATGCTGTGCTTAATATTTCACATGTCAATAACTATTGCAGTTGGCAGGTGGTAGCCTTTGCCATGGAAATTGAATTTAAGGTAGGATGTGGATTCTTCTATTTTTCTGGAACCAAGCTTATTGCTAAAATTACTAGTTTCCCTAGGTTGACAATTTATCTTTTTTAAACATTCGGTTTATCTGGAGCAACAGATGAATACTGGTCTTCGGTTAGAAAGTTTTTCCTTTTTTTAAGTAATGATGCGATAATTCCGTTCCCTCATTGCTCATTGGCTAAATGAATATGCTTTCAAGCAATTGAAGCAATTCTTGGGTTATTGTTGACATGCTTTGTCATTGTAATCAATAACTCAGATTTTCTTTCTACATCGTATGGGCAGAAAGGCAGGCATATATCTCCCCTTCATTCAAGCATGGAATATTGTCGCGTTTAGCTGGCTAGTTGTAATTTATGTAAACTATGATTTTTCATGGAAAATTTATGTCAATAATGCAGCTTCTATTTTAAAGTAATAAAGATGCAAAAATCAAATGCATAATCATTACTCCTAAAACTGCCATTGTGTGAACATGCATCCAACATTGTGTTACCAACCTGTTATCATTCTTTTCTCGTTTCCTTTTTTTTTTTTTTTACAAGCAGACAATACATACAAACTAATTAAACTACATCTAAGGTCACTAAAACACTCGCCTAAGCGCACCTAAGGTGAGTGTTTCTTTTCTCGTTTCCTTATTTATTTTGGTACTGTGTATTTGGTTGTCACAAACTTGTCTTATAGGGGTGTCAGCTGGCATGTGATTCATCAATTCTGATTCATATTTTTAAGGAATTTTAGGCATCTGAAAAATAGATGGATAGTGAGAATATGCTTGTGAATTTACTTCTGGCACAGCAATCTATTCTTGGTTAACTGTGATACATAGGATGTCATACTTGTGTAGGTGAAAATAAACATGGTCCTGCTGTTATTATTACTGATACTGTAACTCTATCACCCCCCCCAACCACCCCCGCACCCAAAAAAAAAAAAAAAAAAGAGGACCCAAAGAAAACAAGCATACATTTTTACATAGTGTTCATTTGTACGATCATGCAGAACTTAATGCATCTATAGTTTGCAAAGAGCTTCACTACTATTTCCTTTTCCCCCTCATTGTGTCACTGAACATAGTTTTACATTTTCAGTACTTCATTTAATGCCTTCTTGTATCATCCCTTATTTTGGAGGTTGTAATGTGCTACTAATATTAACCATGATTTGAACCTTGAAACACAATCAAAATGTGAAAGTCATATGCTGA